>PVKA01003581.1:0-56860 GCA_004027165.1 Ctenomys sociabilis
GACAGGGTCTCACCATGCAGTTCAGGCTGGCCTTAAGCTCACTTTGTAGCTCAGGCTGGTCTCGAACTCACAACAATCCTGCTGCCTCAGCCTCCCAAGTGCTGGGATTACAGGCATGTGCCATCACGCCCGGCTCAGACTATTCAGATTTTGTATCTTTCTGGTTAAGTTTGTCAATTCATATGTATCCAACAATCTATTATTTTTCCTGAATGTTTCAGTTTATTAGATAAGGGCTTCAGAGTAGTTGTTAATAATCTTTTGGATTTTGGCTCTGTCCATTAGGTTTCACATTTTAAAACTTTAATTGCATTTATTTGTGCATTTTCTTTACTTTTCTGTCATGATGTTGTTTATATATTTTTGTTATTTCTTCAAATAACTAGTTTTTTCTATATTGTTTTTACTCTTAATTTATATTTTGACCTTTATAGTTGCTTTCCTTGAATTAGATTTGTTTTAGATTCCTTTTCTTGTTCTGGGATCATCATATGAGTGATTAGATTATTTATTTGGAAGTAATTAATTTGTCTAGTGTGGGCATTCACAGTGAAAAATTCCCTGTTAAGACTGTGTTTATTGTTCCCCCTAAGTTCTGGTATATAGTGCTGGTATTTTTATTTGATTCTAGGAACCATCTAATATCATCATTGATTTTCTCCAGTGACTTATGATTTTTCAACAATGTTTAATGTTGTTTAATTTCCATATGTTCATGGGATTTATGTCATTTATCTTGTCACTGATCCTTAGTTTCATTCTATTATGATCTGATAATATGTGTGAGATAATTTGATTCTTTTGCCTTTGTTTAAGCATGGTTCAATAGATGTTGTCTGTTATTGAGGAAAGTTCTATGTATTGCAGAAAATGTGTATTCTTTTTTTGGTATATCATAAAACACTGTAAGTAAAAACATCTATTAAGCCTATTTCTTCTATTACGTATATTTTTAAGTATTTGGCTCAACTCTGATATTTCTTTGATTGTTTTGTTATTTTT
The DNA here is from genome assembly GCA_004027165.1 of Ctenomys sociabilis. Classification (NCBI taxonomy): domain Eukaryota; kingdom Metazoa; phylum Chordata; class Mammalia; order Rodentia; family Ctenomyidae; genus Ctenomys; species Ctenomys sociabilis. The sequence goes on from PVKA01003581.1 coordinate 1,003, forward strand.
AGTTGATCTATTTGTGATAGTGGAGCACTGAAGTCTCCATTGTCTTAGTCACTTTTCTCATTACTGAGATGAAATACTCAAGATCCAAAATATAAAGTGAAAAAATTATCTTTGGCTCATATTTTGCTTGTTGGGTTGTTGCTTGTTTTGTATCAGGGAATCAAACCCAGGGCCTTGCGATTGGCAGGCAAGGACTTATTCCACTGAGCTATCTCCCAGCCTTGACTTACATTTTGTATAGGTTCCAGTCTGTAGTGGGCTGGCTCCAAGGCAATGTGGAATAGCAGAGGAGCACTGAAGAGGAGAGAGACTTCATGGCTGAGCGAAAGCAGCAATGCACAAAGTGGTAAAGCCACAAGAACAGCTTTAATGTTTTTAATCCCTTCCAGGAAAGCCCTTCTGGATGATGTACTTTCATCCAGGTTGGGCTTTCCAATATTTTACACCGAGAACTATGCCAAACCAATCAGTTCATTTATTTTGTAACCACACAGCTAATCCCACCATCACACTTTTAACCACAACATAAAACACATTAGATCCAGCCACCTTTGAAAAGCTTCATTTTGGACCATGGGACACTTTGAGGGCACATCTAGATACAAGCCTTTATGTGCCCTAATAGCAGTTCTGATGTTTATTTGTTTTTTTATGTCCACTAATGTTTGTCTTATAAATGTGGGTATGCTTGTGCTTAGTGAATGTACTTTCAGGATTGTTGTCTTTTCTGATTATAGAAAATATATTCTACAGATTAAAAATCAAAGTGCATTAGATAAAAATTTAAGAGTGAAAACAGAAATGTTAAGAGAAATTTAGAGAATAAAATGTTTATTTCGTAAAGAACTATGTTCTCAAATTAATAATCTGTCCTTCTACTTTAAGATTTATGAAGTGGTAAAAAGAGATCATTAAACTCAGAGAAGTTGAAGAAGAGAAATAGATGAGAAATCCTTGAAACAGAAAAAATAAACAATATAATTATTTAATAAAGCATGTATTAGCCAGGCATTACAAGATAAAATATTCTTAGCCTATGGACTAAGAATAAATAAGAGGCAAAATGCAATAATATCAAGAGTAATAAAGGGATTTTCCTTCAGATACTCAGACTGTAAAAGAAATGAAGTCCTACAGAAAACTCAATATAATGAAGTTTAATCTTTAATAAAAAAGGGCTAGGGAGATAGCTCAGTAGAATAAGTGCCTGCCTGGCAAGCACAAGGTCCTGAGTTCAATCCCCAGTACCAAAAACAAAACAAAAGAATCTTTAGTAAAATTAAATTCCTTGAAAGACAGAAAGTATTCTTAATATAATAGTTACTGATATTATAAAAGAGTTTTCTTTCTGTTAATTGTACAAATACCTTCCTATTTATTGATTAACAAATGTACTTCTAATACTAATGGTTCATATATCTCAATAAAGAGAGGGCAGCCAACTAGCTCAGCAGAATAAAGTGACTGCAAGGAGGCATAAGGGACTGGGGTTTGATCCCCGGGCCTACAGTGCCAGCCCCGCCCGCAAGGCATGCTGAGACTGCAATTGAGACTGGGAGTGGTGGTGGGCGCCTCTAATCCCAGCTCTGGAGGCTGTAAACAGGTGGATCACTACAACTCCAATCTAGTAGGGAGACCCTGAACACCCTGTAGACCCTTTCCTAAAAAAAAAAGTCATAATAAAGAGTTTTAAAAATATGTAAGGATTTCTTTCACATTGAGGAGGAAAAAGATCGCTTCTCCAATTATTTAACTTTATTTATTTACTTACTGGATACAGGGTCTCACCCCATATTGCAGACTTGTAGTGATCCTCATGTCTCAGCCTCCCCAGTGCTGGGATTTCAGGTGTGTGCCATCATGCCAGGGCCTCAGGAATGGCACTTGCCAGGCCAGTGCTTAGATCACTGATCTATTTCCCCAGGCCCACTTCTCCATTTACTGTATAAGGCAAGTTTTACATAGATACAAAACTCAGACAAAGGTATAACTAAAAGGGCTGGTTAGATAGCTTAGTGGACTAAATGCCTGCTTTGTGAAGCATAGGGACCAGGGTTCAATCCTTCATAGTCCTTGCTGTTCTGGCCCTACCCCTTGAGCTGGTGACCAAATCCGGGGGTGGTGGTGTATGCCTGTAATCCCAGCATTGGAGAGGCTGAAAACAGGTGGATCACTACTAGTCTGGGCTTTGTAGTGAGATGCTGTATATAAAAAAAGGTATGACTAGAAAAATATGAATCTAAACATTCTTCTCACAATATTAACACAACAAATACTTAAATAAAAATGTATCTCTACATAAAAGGGTCATACATAAATGAAAACCTAACAGTGTGCTGAACTGGGGAAAACTGAAGTATGCTCATCTAAGATCTCAAGAAAGACATTATCTTTCAAAGTCCTTAAAATGATTTTCATCATTTTTTTTATCAAGATAGTGTAGGAAGTCCTACCCAAAATATTTATGTAGCAGAAATAATAAAAGGTACCAACATTGAAAAAAGAAGACATGATTTTTACAGATGACATGATTGTATTTGCAGAGAATGCAAGACTCAATCTAGAATCTTTTGGAACTACAAATTTACAGAATAGCAAGAAAGAAGACCAACATATTATGTTCAGTAGCATTGCTATATGCTAATAGTGAATTGTCTTAATTAGATACCAAGAGAGGAATCTCATCTACCACAGTTATAAAGCATTAGAAAAAATAATTATGGTGAAAGTTTTCTATGGTTAAAAAGTATAAAAGAGGGCTGGGGATATAGCTCAGTAGAATAAATGCTTGCCTGGCAAGCACAAGGGCCTGCATTCAATCCCCAGATCCACAAAAAAAAAAAAAAAAAGTGTGAAAGAAATTGAAAGAACATACATAACTCTTAGTTTCTAAGATTTCCATGCTCATGGATTGGGAAAATAGACACTATTAAAATATCTATATCACCCAACCTAATCAATAAATTGAGTACACTATTGAAGCACCAATTATAAATTTTACAGAATTAGAAAATGATATCCTAAAATTGTATAGAACAAACAATACTCATGATTAGCAAAGGCAATATTCAACATAAAGAGCAGGAGGAATTATAATAGCTAGGCTCAGAATGAACTACACAATTCTAGTAATCAAAGAAGAATGATTATGTAGAGGTCCTAGAGACATAACCCCCCCCGAAAAATAGCCTATGAGATCACGAAAAGATCTAGTTACTGTAGAAAATCAAATAAATGGCAGTATATTACAACCTCATTAGGATGATTACAATTAAAAATTTAGGTTATTTGAGCCAGGCATGATGACACATGTTTGCCATCCAGCACTTAAAAGGCTAAGGCAGACACATCACCAACAGTTTAAGCTCTACCTGGACTATTGTGAGAACCTGCATCAAAAAACCCAAACCAGTACTAAAATCAAAACCAAAGGCAAAAAAATGTTAGAGCAAGACTCCTTTCATGAAAGACAATGTCCTACATGACTCCATTAATACAAAATATGCTGAGCATGTAAATCTATAGATATGAAATGTTGATTACTCATCGCTCAAGAATGGGAGCTTATTGCTTCAGGAGAAAGATACACAAAGGTGACTGAAGAAGTGAGAAACATATTGATAAGTTGATTATAATGATATGAGCATAAATTTGTGAATGCATTAAAATGCTGACTGTTTAAATGAGTGCATTATATGTTATAAAAGTTTTAAGTGAATAAAATTGTTATGAAAACTGATTCTATTCACAGTGGACACTATTGTATTGACAAAGTATCATGAATTACAGATAATTTACATAACCCAAATTCTAATTGGGAATTCAGTGAAGTTTAGTAAGGTCTTAGGAAACAAGGTTAAAGTCATGCAGCTTTGAAATGAGTGAAGGTTGGAACCATTTTTAGGTGCATCATAGAAAATTCTTGGACAGGCTTGAAGGCTTTTTTAAGAATATTTACATTAAAGGAGATTTTTCTTTTTTTGTATTTTTAGGAAAGAGTCTACAGAGTCTTCAGGGTCTCACTACTAGATCGTACTCATAGTGATCCACCTGTTTACCTTCACAAGAGCTGGGATTACAGATGGGTGCCACCACACCCAGTCTCAATTGCTGTCTCAGCATGCCCCAGGGGCAGGGCCAGCATGTCAGGCACCGGAGATCAAACCCCCAGCCTGGAGATCAAACCCCCAGCCCCTGCATCTGCATGCAGGCACTTTAATCCACTGAACTATTTGACTGGCCTTTAAAGGAGATTCTGATATGGGGAAAGAGAGAGACAGAGACAGAGACAGTGACAGAGACAGAGACAGCAGAGAGACAGAGAGAAGATAATTGTAAATATTTGAGTGAAAGTCACTAGAGTTAGTCAGACCTCAGTTTAAGGACCTGAAGCACCACAATACCATATTTGCTCAAGATTTCTGACCCAAGTTATGAGAAATTAGTTCCAAGTAACAAGGAGAAGAAAGTATTTGCATAAAATCATCTTCACTTCGAATGTCACCTTCAAAGTGAAAGCTTTACACAGACCAACTTAGAGTATGATGATTCACTAGAAAAGTCACAGAATTTATTAAATGTTGTGGCTATTGTTGTATCCAAGGATTGGATTGTTTGTAAAAAGAATGAATGTCCTTGTAAATTTATAATCAGAAAAGTAGCATGCTGGATCTCTATTTTAAACAGGTAGTTATGATTCATCCAGTTTGATCAGGAGAGGAAGATGAAATAAAGAAGACAAATACATTGGGACCTAAAGTAGTAGAACTAAAACAGTGTTTATTTGCTTTCTTCTATGTATGTAATGGTATTTGAATGTGGTTTATCTGAGTTCACTTCTATGCTTTTAAAATTAATTTTAGTTAATTATCCTGCCTTTGCCTATTAGCATAATATGATTTAATTGCATATTTAATGTAAATAGCTCTAATCATATAATTTGTATGTGTTAATGACATAATTAGATGAGGCACAATTATAATTTTAATGATGTCATAAAATCTTTATAAAGCATGGCTAAACATAAGCCTATGCACAGCAGGGATGTATATATGTTCTTTAGGTCAAAGACTAGGGAGAATAAGTAAATATATATTGGCTAGAGCTTCCCACTAATTTAACAGCTAATTTTCCTAAACAGTATGCAATTAGCATTTGTATACTCCCTTTCTAAATTCATGCTTTTTAAATTTCTGTATTCCTAGTGAGATTACTATGTTAAAGTAAAAGGGAATAAAAAACCTTGAAAAAGTCCAGGCCAGTAGTACTCTGGAAGGAGAGACATATTTTGCTATAATGAATAGATTGATGCATGGGAAGGCTCTCCATACATTTAATTTATTTGCTCATTCTTACTCTGACATTCATCAGAAATACAACTGTGTTGAGGAGTTTGACTTCAGGTCTTCCTGACCAGAGTATATCACATCTGAATCTATACACAGACTTCCTCTAATGGATGAGATTTTTCAATGATGAAAGGAGAGATGCATGTGAACCTGAAAATGCAATGCAAAGTGTTTTATAATAACACAACAAAGCAATAAATGGTATTATAAGAATGAATAATGGACTTTGTTTTTAAATATGGGAGGGCTTTGAAGAAGTGATTTTGAAGTGACTTATATATTGAACAAGTGGAGAAATTTAATAGATAAGATGAGGAATCACGCAAATTCTCTCAGAGGTATAATTTATTTATTGTAGTCATGCCAGCATTTCTTATCATTTGATTTCTTACTTTAATTAATTTTAAAGTGAATAGGAAAACTAATAGGTGAGACATTGGAAACAACACACATATAAAAAAATAAGATATTAGATATTCAACACAGATGGTTATACTGTGCATTGCCACCTTTATTGTAGTCAGTCAGATTAAAGATATAAGCATAGAAATTAGTCAAAGTAAAAATTTTAAGCATAAACTTCTATTTCCTAAAATCTGATAGAAATTAGTAGTATAATTATTTTAACTGTCTTGTGTGTATATACACATGTGTTTTCCCTTTCCTTTTCTTTTTATCCTATCTTTCCTCCTTTCCTTCATGCTAATTGTTTATTCCCTGTGCTCAGTTTCTTTCCCTTTTAGTGTATCTATTGTACCTTTCAGATATTATTTACTTTTTCAGGTTATTATAGGGAGAAAAGACAATGTTCACACGAGTAGGTCTCATTGTTTTCACTTGTGAGTATAGCCTATAGTTGCATCAATAGGACTATAAAAACCTCAGGTTTGTCATTCATTAAGGGTAATCAGTATTCCATTGTATAAAAATACCACATCTTTTATATCCATTCCTCAGTTGATGGGGATTTGGATTGTTTCCAAGGCTTAGGTATGGCAAATTGTGCTACTATAAACATGGGTACACATATATTACCTGGTATGAAGTTTTCAGTTCTTCTGAAAAAAATACCCAGAGGGAGAACAGTTAGGGCAAATGGGAATTCTAATTCTAGTTTTTTGAGGAATCTTTACACTGATTTCCATAGTGGTTGTACCAGTCTGCATTCCCTTTAACAGTGGGGAGTGGTTCCTTTTCCTTCAGAGTCTTTCCTGTATTTGTTATTGATTTCTTTGTCAGCCATTCTTTATGCGGTGAGATGATATCTCTGTGTTGTCTTAATTTGCATTTCTTAAATGAACAGTGTTATTGAACACTTTTCATATATTTGTTTGACATTTTTATTTCTTCCTCAAGAGGGTGCTTTCATCTCAGATATACATTTTTGGATTGGGTCTTTGGATTTTGGGAAACTGATTATTTTCTATGCATTACAGATACAATTCCTTTGAGTGACTGTTAGTAAAGCTTATTTTTCCCAATTCATTTTTTTTTCACTCTTTTGTTGATTAATTGTGATGTACAGAAACTTTTCAATAAGAGGAGATCCCAGCTATTGATTCTTTAAAGAAATTGCTGTGAACTTTCGTTTTTGTTCATGAACACTCTGGCTGCCCGGTGTCTTTAAGACTTATGCCTACTTTCATTTCCAGTAGATTTAGTGTTTCTATTTTAATGTTTAGATCCTTATCCATGATAACTTAAGTTTAGTGCATGGTGATAGACACAGGTCTGGCTTTACAGAATGTGAAGAGCCAGATTTTCTAGCACCATTTGTTAAAGAGGCTATCTTTCTTCCAGTGAACATGTTTGGTCCCTTTATCAAGGCTAACATGGCTGAGTGTGTTTTCAGTTGTGTCTGAATCTTGTAATCTGTTCCCTTGATCTTCTGGTTTGCTTTTGCCAGTACCATGCTGTTTTTATCACAGTAGTTCTGTAGTATAATTTTAATTCAGGGATTGTAATACCTCCCACCTTACCTTTGTTGGCACAGATTTCCTTTGCTATTGTAGGTCTTTTCTGGTTCCAAATAGATTTCAGGAATTTTTTCTTTATATCTTTTAGGTATTCTGATGGTATTTTGATCAGGACTGTATTAAGTATATATAACAGTTTGAGGAATATAGCCATTTTCACAATGTTGTTTATCTATCCATGAATAAGGAATATCTTTCTATTTTCTGAAATCTAGTTTGATCTCTTTTTCCAGATTTTGGTAATTTTTATTACATAGATATTTTATTTCCATTTTTAGATTAATTCTTAAGTATTTTACTTTTGGTGTGCTATTGTAAAGGGTGTTGTTTATCTAACTTCTCTATGAGTGAGTTTATAGCTTGTGTATGGAATGCTATTGATTTTTTGGTGTTGACTTTGTATCCTACAATGTTGGTTAATTTGCTTATTAATTCTAGCAGTCTCTTGGAAGAGTATTTTAGATCTGTGTAGTTCATGATGTCATCAGAGAATAATTATAATTTAACTTCTTTTCTAATTCTTATTCTTTCCATCTTGTCCAATGTTTCTGGCTAGTGTTTCTACAGGTATAATGAATAAAATAATAATGGATAGCCTTGTCTTGTACGTGCTTTTACAGGAAAGACTTTCAGTTTTTCTCCATTTTGAATGAAATTGGCTATTGGTTTTTCATGGATGCTTTCATCAGATCGAAGTATAGTCCATGTATTCCAATTTTCTGTAGAGGTTTTATCATGAATGAGTTTTGGCCTTTGTCAAAATATTTTTCTGGGTCTATTGAAATGGTCATATGTTTTTTGGTTTGGCTCCATTGATATGGTATATAATACTTATAGATCTGCAAATGTTGAACCTTCTCTCTGACCCTGGGATGAATCCTCCCTGATCATGTTTTATAATCTTCTTGATAATTTGCTGCAATCTATTTCATAATATACATATTTTTGCGACTATATTTGTGAATGAGACTGGACTATAATGGTCTATTTTTGTTGGGTCTGTGTGATTTTACAATCAGTGAAATATTTGCCTCCAAAAATGAGTTAGGGAGTGTGGCCTCATTTTCAATTCATTGAAGAGAGTGAGGAGATTTTAGGTTAAATCTTCTCTAAATTTATTGTAGAATTTATCTGTGAATCCATCAGGATGTTGGCTTTTCTTTGTTGGCAAGTTTTTATTGATATTGTGTTATTCAGAATTCTGATATTTTTCTGACTCAATTTTAGTAATTTTCAGCTGTCTCCCAATCTGTCCATTTCTTCCGTGCTCTCCAGCCTATGAGAGTAAAGATTTTGGAAATAGATATTGATGATCTATAGTAATTTCATACTTCATTCTTTATTGTTTGAATTTGAGTTTTTTCTTTCTTTCTTTAATGACATTCACTAAGGTTTACTCAATTTTATTTAATCTTTTAAAGAACCAACTTTTTTATTCATTATTTCTTTGTATTGTTTTATTTTATTTCAATTGCATTAATTTCTGCTATGACATTTGTAATTTCTTCTCTGTTTTGGCTTTGAGCTTGACTTGCTTTTGTATTCTAGAAACTTGAAGTGAACCATTAGGGTACTTATTCATTTATTTTTTGTCCTTTGAGCTCACTGCTATAATTTTCACTCTAAGAACTGCTTTCATTGCATCTCACCAGTTCCACTAAGTTGTGTTCAAATTTTTGATGACTTATAATATTATTTAATTTGTTCCTTAAGTTCATTTGTGACTCATTGGATGCTTAAGAGGGTGTTATTTAATTTTCATGTGTTTATCAGGTTTTTATAGTTTCTTTTTTCATTAACTTCCAGTTTCATTATACTATGGTCAGACAATACACATGGGATAATTCTCTTGCATTTACTTAAACAGAGAATGTCCCATATTTTGCTGAAAAAATGTGCATTCACATGTTGTGTGGAATGCTCTGTAAATGTCTATGAAGTCCATTTGTTCAAAGGTTTGGTTCCACTCTGTTATGTCTTCACTATATTTTTTTTTGTCTAGTTGATGTATCTTTTTGAGATAAGGGAGTTTTCACGTCCCCTGTTAAGATTTGCTTACAGATTATTTGATTTTTCATGTCCTTTACAATTTGTCTTATATATTTGGGTGCTCCCATATTTGGTGCATACATATTTATGACTGTCATCTCTTCTTCTTGAAGATGTCCCCTAAGAAGTATATAGTGACCTTCTTTACCTCATTTGATCATTCTTGGCTTGATTTACATTATGTGCAAACAGAACCACTACCCCGGCTTTTTATAAATCCTTGGTGCAAAATATATATTCCTGCTTTGGTGCAATATATATATTCACCTAATTCCTGCCATTCTCAGTCCCTCATCCTTAAGCCATTCCTGCTTCATGACTGAATAGTTCCTGGGTTTGTCCCTGGATTGAAGTCATTGTTCCAGATAACTAATTGAAGTCATTGTTCCGGATAACAAATATATATAATTTTCATTTCATTATCATGTTATTTTGTTATTTCAATTATTTTGCCATGTTTAATTGCTTGCCCTCTTTGGTGGTTTCTTTCTGTTATTATACTTGGAATTGTGGTCAGTTTTATCTCTTTCTAGAATATCTTTCAGTACTCTTTGTAGGGTTAGTTTGGTGTTAATGAATTTCTTTAGTTGTTCTCTCTCATGGAAGCATTTTACTTTTCCACCACTTTTCCATTAATTTCAAAAGATAGTTTTGCAGATCATATCATTCCAAGCTCTTCTTAATTTGATGGTTTATGTTCAGAAATCTGCTGTCCTTCGGATGGGCTTTCCTTTAACTGTGATCTGTTTCTGAGGATGGCCACTTGGCAACCTTCCTTGAAAGAAGGGTGATTGCCTACATTTTGGCTGTTATTTACCCTATTTCCATGTTTTCATAGGTAAATATCTGGCTAGGACTTTTCCTTATCTCTTTCATAGGCTTTAAGCATTGCATGTGAGTCTAGCTGAGGTGCTGATGGTAGTCCTTGAAGATGGCAGCAATGTCTCCCAAGAAACACCCACCTGATGTTCTTAATGTGTACTGTCGTCAAGACAAGATGATGAGCCAGTGTGTCACATCATCAGCTGGGATTGAGCCTCAAGATAGAGGTTATGATTTTCTGGGGCTAGAAAGATTACACATCAGAGTGAAGCAGTGACCCCAAAACATCAGATCCCATTTCAATTGCATAATGCAAATTACTCTCGGTATATCCTTCTCTCTGCATATTGCAGTGGTAAAAACAGGCCTTCTACCTAGTTCAGCTCATAGTATTCACCTAATTCCTGCATTCCCAGTCACACATCCTTAAGTTATTCCTGCTTCAAGACTGAATAGTTCCTGGGTTTGTACCTGGATTGAAGTCATTGTTCCAGATAACTATGACCACTGCTGGACTTAGGACCTTTTGAGTCCCTGTAACTACAAATATGCACTAGTGTATTTATTCTTGCTGTGTGTTGCATTAGGTGTGGTAGATATGAATTAACCTGATTGGGTTCCAATAACTTATCAATGAGATTACAAATATAAACTTCCTGCACAGAGATGAGGACCAGGAAGGGTTAACTGTATGTTCTATATGTTTCTTTTCTCTGACAGCTTTTAACATGTTGATCTTGTGTCTTATTTCTAGGATCTTGGTTATTATATGTCTGGGTATAGATTTATGTTTATTGATACTGTTTTGAGCCATATATGACTCATTTAATTGTATTTCAAATTGTTCGCCATGCTATTTTTATGCAAATATTATTTTAAAGTCATTTGTATTCATTCCTTTTCCACTGACAGCCATCAGTCTTATATTGTTCATTCTTGAGTAATATTGTAGTTGTTGAATTATAATTTCCTGGTTCTTTGTTACTTTTAAGAAATCCTTCCTTTCTTGGTCACTAGCTGCAGTGATGTCTTCAAGGTCTGAATTTCTATGTTCACTTTCTTTCACAGTTTCACCCGCTGCTATGGTTTGAGTGTAGTTGTTTCCCCAAAGACTCATGCAGTCATCTGGTGGCTTCTACAGTTTGTGATTAATTTGATCCAATTCAACTTAGTTGGTTTGAGTGCTATACCTGCCCTGGTGCAGATGACCTGCATACAAATGTAATGAGGGGAGAGAGGTTTATTAGTTTCCTTAGCTGTTGCTTCTCCTTTTGCTTTTCCCCATTTCTCTCTGCCATGAAAGACTGACCTCTACCATTTGTCTTTCTGTCTTGGCCGAGCTGAGTTTGGAATGAAACCTGCACACACTATAAGGTAAATAAACCATTCCTTTCTCACTTTGAGATGCCAGGTATTTTGTCTCAGAAACAAGAGAAAAGTAACCATCACATTGGCTTTTAGTGGAATTTTTAATTACTGGGATATCTCTTTGAATCTGTTTCATACATTCTATTGTTTGTTATATTATTCATTCAAGGCTTCCATCACTTTTCTTTGCTCCTCTATATTTTATCAATGTAGGTATAATAGCCTAGCTACAGTGGAACTACTAGCAATAATAATAATACCAATGTAAAACTAGAATTTGACCAATTTTGATATCTCTTGATTGTGTACTTTAGACCACAAGAGAAAAATCTCTGAGTATACAACAAATAAATGGTAAATTGTGAGTTTTCATGCCAAATGTTTCCCTTTGTTAGGATGGATTTATCCTATGCTCCTGTGGTGGGTCCAGTTGCTTGGTAACAAGTGCTTCAATTCATGAAGGGTAATGGCCAGACATCTCAGTTCCCTTTGCCAAGCTAGTTAGCCAGAGTTCCATGTACCTCCCAACAAGTCCCTCCTGAAAAACAGGTCAGGTACCTGGGTTCCTCCAGCTGAGCTAGTTTCCCAGACTTCCAATCACCCCCATACAAGACCCTATTCCTTTGGGTGGTATCCTTCTTTATAGTAAATATTTTTATAAACCCTGGCATATCTGTATCCCATACTAGAATTTGCAGAGAGTGGATAATGTTGATCATTTAGCTGAAGTCTAGAATATAAAAGATACAAATAGCCACACTAAGAATTTGAGTCTGCTATACAGACAATTTTTGTTGTTTTATAAATCTACAGAGGCTTTTAAAACTGAAAAGCTTTGTGATTAAAGTTGTGCTTTATAACAACAATTCCAAGGATAGCTGCAATGGCTCAGCACATGTTACTTAGCTGTGGATGGAAATTGAAGCCTTTTACAAAATGGGTTTAAACAAGGTGGGCTTAAAGAAGAGATGTGATAAATTAAGGAAGGCAAAATTAGTTTATGAAATAGCTGCATGCTCCTGTGACATAACTGTTATGAATACAAGTAGAGATTAAATATAAAACCATACACAGTTCAAATTATGACTTACTACACAAGAAATGGTGCTTAACAACATGAAGGAAAGAGGAAAAACCACTGTTAGGCTGTGTACATGGCAATCTCATCAACTAAGGTATGAAATGGGTAGACAGGGACAGACTTAGGATGCATTGGCATCTCTTGAAAAATAGGTTGAAGCAAATTTTACATGATAAATCACTTGATTTTGTTTTCATACTTTAGTATGAAATGTACCAGTTTCACAATTTATGCTAAAGCTCATTTTCTGTACTAAAATTTGCTAAATTTTATGTTTACATACCTTTCTTTCTTTCTTTCTTTCTTTCTTTCTTTCTTTCTTTCTTTCTTTCTTTCTTTCTTTCTTTCTTTCTCCTTCCTTCCTTCCTTCCTTCCTTCCTTCCTTCCTTCCTTCCTTCCTTCCTTCCTATCTATCTTTAAAAAGAAAACCTTGAACATATGTTTAAGGAATAATGTGCCACTGTTTTTGTTTTTAGCACTGGGGATTGAAATCAGGAACTTGCGCTTGCCAGGCAAGCACTTCTTCTATTGAACTGTCTCCCCAGCCACCACTGTTCTTTAAAATCAGAAGTAAATACTAAAACTAAAATTAAAATAATGACTATTATTCAATTAAATGTGAGTACAATTTATCATCTAGTAATTTATGAAAATATTTTATGCTTACGAAGTAAAAATTTTGCTTAGTACATTTTGTCTTAAAATAAAGATGAGCTTCACTTCTCATATAACAATTCTACCATTGTGTACAGAATATTTACTGACCCTGAGGAAGTCCATTCATGATCTCAAAGGGCAAAATAATTAAAGAGGTGATGCTTCATTTTCCCCCAAGGATTTGAACCTTTTTGAGTAATGAGAAAGGAACTAGGTATAAACTTGCACCTCTCTTCATAGTCCCCTGAAGAGATAAAACTTGTGGGACTTAAATTGAAAGCATTCTGTCTTTCTCTCTTTTCAGAGTTCTCTGGCCCTTCTAGACTTGAAGGACCTCACAGGATAGGGCAAGGGCTTTAGTAGCAGCTGCTCTGTTTAGTGGAGCCCTATATGCGGGAAGAAGATAGTGGTCAGGGATGTCCAATCCTGGATAGCAAAGGACACTCTTTATAGAACCCAGAACTGGCAAAGGAGGCACTAAGAGGATCAAGACCATGATTAAATAACAATGGGGAAGAACAAGCCTAAAGAGGCCAATTATACTTCTTCTAAATCTCAAATCGTCTCCCAATCACCATTAATATGAATAACACAATTTAGGAAGAAAAAAAGCAATGGATGGAAATACAATTGGAATGAAGAGATGGAACTTACTGTTCCCATTTGATTTTTAATTATGGATTTAAATATTGCATAGAAATAGAAGGAAGCATAAATAAATATTCATTTTAAAAATGTAGAAAAATCGGAGAAAAAAGTGACATGAACAGATAGCTGTAAAAGGCTGAATAATGTGGACATCAATTAGTGATTAGTGTCATGGCAAGGCATTGATAAATATTTGGTGATCTCCTGTGGCTTAATTTACATATCTGCATCATGCATAGTCAGGCCAAATTTTCATTGTATCACTTATTATACATGATGTCATAGTTTAATTCTGTGTATGAATTTCATTTGGAATATATACATATGTGTGAACACTCTTATCTTTTTTTTTTCCTTTTCCTTTTCTTTTCTTGTCCTGTCCTTTCTTTTCCTTTCCTTCTTTTTTTCTTTTCTTTTCCCCTATGGTAGCAGGGATAAAACTTGGGACCAGGCAGATGTTTATTCTGCTGAGCTGTCATCGTGGTTCTGGATTTTCTTTTCTTTTCTGTCATATTTTCTATTTGCATATTTATCCTTTTTATGCTTTTTAAATTTTCTTATACTATCATTTTAATTAGTTACAGAGTGAATTTATTAAACACTTTATTGAAATATACAATAAATGTAGAAAAGAAAATATTATCTTTTCCTTATCTCACTGTTCCTATTTTAGTTTTAATATTGATTTGAATATTGCATAGAAATATAAGGAACCAGATGCAAAAATTAATTATGCAAATGTAGAAGAATAGAGAAAAAAGTAACAGGTACAGTACATAGACTCGGTAGAGTAAAATTGTTTGTAAATCTCTAAAAGGGAAAAATGTGGATCAAATTAAATTTTACAATTTCAATTCAAGGTAATATATCTGATATTAAAAATACTGTATCTATTGAACACCCATGAAATTTTACCAAACTGACATTACATATTAAAAACACAGTTGAAAAGCATCATTCTACAAAGAAGGAAATTGTTTTATACTGATGGCTACTGACATTCAAGGCAACTTGGGGACTACTACTAAAAAAAAATAACTGAAACCAAATGTGAACATTCTGTGAAGAAAATAGAACTTTAACAGAAGCACGGAAGCATACACAACAAAGAAATTAATAAAGTAGGACAAATTTAAGTAAGGTAGTGTTTTTTGGTGTTTGTGTTTTGTTTGTTTGTTTTTTGTGCTGGGGATCAAATCATGGCTTGTTCATGCTGGGTAAGTATTCAAATAAAATTTGAGTGCAGTATAGTGTGAATAACACCTTGGACAAGAAACTCAATAACTAAGGGGAAACAAGTACAGTGGAACAGAGAGGATATTACACCTATTTATATGTATTTCTACTTAAAAACCTGCATTATTCTGCAAACAAAAAATAGTATCACAAAACATTAGACTCAAAGGGGGCAAAGCATAGCCATAAAAGTGTGTGACAATGTAAAGAGAAATCTATTTATATATAAAAGAACACTATTTCAAGAAAATTTTTGGTAATGCAGTTTGAGTTCAAGTGAATTAGATAAATGATAAACTTAAAAACAACTCTTTGTAAATTCTATTATTTTCAGTTATTATGAAATTTTATTTTGTTATTTAATTTTTTTTTTGTATTCTGTGCAGGTTCTCACTGTGCAGCTTGGTCTCCTGTTTTCAGGCATTACAGGCATGCACCACCATGTCCTGACTCAGTGTTGGGCTCAGGGAGCCCTGGAGGAGGGCCAGCATGGTATGTGGTGACGGGGATCAAACCCCAACCCCTCAGCTTTCCTAAGCAGGTATTTAGTCTACTGAGCTGTCTTGTGGTCCTTTATGGAATTTTTAAAGAAATTTTCATGCAAATCTAGGAAAAGTTATGTTAATGTATTAATATTTTAGAACAATTATCCTTCCACTAGAAGAAACACAATTTTGCAATGAAGCAATGAGAAAAATCTGTCATTAAATTTAGAATATGAATGGATCAGTATGAATTGAACATGGACTTGTAAATATTGTTATAAGTTAATGTTGTAAAAAGAAATGAGCTTGGAAACAGTATATTCTGAGAAGCAATACACCTACTTACTGTCCAGTTCTTCATTATCCATTTGGGCAATTAGTGAGTGTCCAGTTCTTTTCCTGTACCTAGAAATGGTTCTACGTGGAACATTAGTTGTCCATATCTTTCAGAAAAGAAAGTTCTGTCAATTTAAACAAAAAACTTTATAGCGAGACAGTAATGTCCAACTCAATGTAATTCAACATTTTAACTTTGATTGCAGTTTCAATATTCTTTTTTTTTTTTTTTTTCCAGAACCAGGGATTGAACTCAGTCAACTCTCAATATTCATCTAATGTTGAGAAAGTGACAAATTTAAAATTATTCTCTTTAACTTCTTAGAGCCCTTTCTTTAAATTGATAACTGTAGTTGCTTACATAACCATTATCAAATACAGAGCAAGGAATGTGGATGGAAAAATTTCGACAAGTCAGTGAATTCAAATTTGACTCTACAGTTATAATTTGGGTTGGACACTTTACTATGCCACATGCAAGAGAGCCATATTTGTTTTCAGTTTCATTGAAGAGTTTGAGAAATACTGGGATTGAAATGGTGTACACAGTTTCAGGGTAAATCCTGAGGGGATTTGACTGATCTTGTGAGATACAAAAGTTACATTTCTTGTTATATAGGTCTTGCTTTAACTTGGTCTTAACCTTCCAGCAGGAAAGCATAGGCACGAATTGTAAAAAGTAAAGCTCTATTAATATGCTGAGGTATAAATGTCAACAACTTCTGACATTGCTAGTTCTGATGACAACACACTACTATTATGGACTATTGGACTATATTGGGTTATTTTGATGAATTCAAGCACCTACAATATTTGAATGGCAATGGAACATTCATCTCTGACAAAACAGAAAAGGTGGATATAAATGAAGCCCCATTTTGTAGTGAAATATATATATATATATATATATATTTTTTTTTTTTGTATGTATATATATATATATACAAAATACATATATACATGTGTGTATACAAAAATATCATAAATATACAGATACTTTCTCTTATTTCAATGAGGAAAAAGATTTGTACTAATAGTGTTTACACAAGATATCATATCTGCATCTTATACTCCAAAAAACTACTACAAAGACAATAATATGCAATGTACTAATTATTGTACCTGTCCCACTAATCTGTTTTGACACTGTCTCATTGCTATTTCTTTTTCATTAAAATTAATTTTTTAAAAAAAAGAGCTATGTTGTGAGGACTTTTTGATTTCCTCATACACACCTTTTCTTGGAAAATCCTCTGAGCCACAGAGTCTCTAGACCAACAAAGAGACTTCGACACCCAACCGCTGCATGCTCATTTGTCTCCAGCTGCCTTCTTTGACAGACATAAAACTGCTTTGCATTCTTCCTCATCTGCTATGGGACTTATCGGCATGGTGTGATTTGGACAGACTTTGCCCTTGAAATAAAAGACCAAAGAACTATGACTATTGTTCAAAAGTGTTATACCTCATTCTTCTTTTGATTTTTCCAACCTCATTTACGAGATTAAACTGAGTAGTAACTAGTGGATTAAGCTATTTTCTAATCAGCTACATTGCACATTCAATTCATTTATGTATTTAACTGTTAAATATTACAAAATAGTGATAAAAACAGCATAGAAATGATACAGGATTTCACTAAACAAAGTAATAGGAATTCAACAATGGTTGCTGATTTATATGAATTTTCAAGACACTAGGTAACAACTATTCTGTTGGTCCAAGTTATATGACAGAACAGTTAAAATGGTCATATATCACTTTATGGACAAAATTGAGTTGAAAATTTTCCTCATGTGTTTGTATTTTGCTGTTTTACCATTCAATATATTATTGAATTTATGCTGAATGATGATTTGTTCAGTGTTTGAATTCTTATCACACATGAGCACCAATCTCTTGTGTATTTGTGCTGTCATTAACTGACTATATTAAGCTGAATGAAAAATTTTTTACTAATTTTTATCATTATACAATATGCCAAAGATTTAAGGGCTGGCCAAACAGCTCATCATCTAAAGCTCCTGCTTAGGCAGAGCACAGTAGCCGGGTTCCATTTCTGGGGTGCCGTGCAGCACCACCCCTGGGGCACACTGAGGCAGGATTGAGACTGGGTGTGGTGGGACGTGCCTGTAATCTCAGCACTTGGGAGACTGAAGACAGGAGGATCACTATGAGTCTGATCTAGTAGTGAAACCCTGTAGAACCTGTAGACCCAGTACTAAACACATTAAGAAAAGCCAAATATTTAATTGCTAAGTCTCTGTTAGTATCGTGTATTATGTAAATTATTTGAGGATGTGTTTATAGTTGGAAAGGAAAAATAGTGACAAATCTAATATTGTTTCTTCCTTTTGAACTTAATGTCTGCTCTTTCATACTTTGGAGGAACCCAAAGCACTAAATTTCAAACAAGGTCATACCTTTTCAAATAGTAGCATGGTTTCTTTTGTATAAAACATTTTTTTCTTTTTTTAGTTGCATGACACTTTGAACCAAGTATAAGAAAATGTTATGTTATTTGCTGTAGTGACACTCTATCTTCTCTTGTATCTGGTACCAAGAGTATTGTATTTGTCATTTAATCTGCTAGGTGGTATTAGAGGCAAGAATGGCACAGGAATTTGCAGTAAGGCTATCAGTGGTGTGATAGTATAACTCCCCTTTGGTTCAGAGAGCAGTGAACACTATTTTACAGTACCGGTAGTGACAAAAACATATATATGACAAGTTGATCTTTACAATCAAATTTCTGACCCTGCCTGTCCCACTTGAATGTAACAGAAGAAAAAATTATACAGCTGACCAAATTTTGTTTTACCAGAAAGTCAGTTGAAATACAGTTTAGAAAAGCTTTCCACCTTTGGCTATATTATTCCTCTACCATCTCAGTTGGGTGCAATAGTATTCAGTTTTTTCATTTATTGATACATGTAGACAAGTATTCATAAAATATAGACATTAATAATTTCTTTTTCCATTGAGTTATCATATGCTCAATGATGATGTTAACCTACAATGTGTAAGATATGATCAAGAAATATGGTGAATGTTTAAATTTTTAAAAAAATGATCACAGTAAATGACATCTTGTTATTGGGTCCCCTCGTCCTCTACTGTTTTGAACACACTTATCTCAACATTGCAGTCACTGTCTGAAGCGATACCAAGAGTCCTCACAGAAATGTCTTTAGTAGTTCTGTCATGACTGTCTTGTTGTCCTGAATCAATTTCAGACATTTACTTTTTATGATCATTAGATTTGGGGCAAGAATCAAAAGTCACATGGTTCCAGATCTTATGAATAAGACCAACAAGGACACACTGTTTTGAGCAGTCTTCTCCTCTTCAGTCTTCGCCTTTTCTCATGGGTGACCTTGGGCAGCAGAGTTCCTCATAATTTTTCTGAAACCTCATAAAGACAATCATGAAAGAGAATTGCCTAAACTGCTTCTCTAACTGGAAAAAATGATGAGACAGTGTGGGAAGCTAGTGGGAGTATTTTGAAGTGGATTTTTGGTAATATATTTTTTACTGCAGTATTTTTAATTCAAACATTCACCATATATGCTGACCTTACCACATCTACCTCCATATTGAGACAGACCTAAAAAGGAATAGAATTTATATTTCATGGTATAACTTCATGAAAAAGTATCCTAAATACACAAACACTAATAAAATATTTTAAATAAGTGTTTTTTGTTGGTTTGAGTACATTTAGCACTTGTAGATTGTGAAAATATTTAGATCAGTATAAGTAAAATTTTGTAATGCAGAAAAAACAATTCACGTAAAAACTTCACATTAAACTGTATAAATGTGTGAAACTTAGAATAATAATTGTATAATTTTATAATATATTTCAAAAAGAAAGAACAATATAACATTATTCATCAATATTTACAAATATTTGAAATAAAATTTGGATTTTTCTCAGGTAAATATGGTACAATTTTAAAGAAGAGAGAAGAAAGTCATGAAAATATGCTGCAACATCTACAGACTACAAAGAATAAAAGTGAGCTAAAAGCATGAAAGACCACATATGATAGATGCCTAACATCATAATCACCAGGGAAGTAAAAGAAAATTATAATAAAATATCACTTCACATTCTTTAGGAATGGTTATCAAAAGCAAAACAACAGTAAGTAAAATATCTCAAATAAGCAAAAAAGAAATGAAATGAAATAAAAATATCAATGAGAAAATGAAGAAACTATTACCTTTATGTTTTTTCACACTGCTGGTAGAAATTCGAAATAGTCTAAGTTAGGGCTGGTGAGATAGGTCAGGAAGCTTAGGTAAGTGCAGGGCCTGAGGTTCGAGCTTAGCACCAAATGTCATACCTACCTACCCCAATCCTGGGCATGCTGGACAGCCACTGAGGCCAGGTTTGGTGGCAAATGCCTGTAATCCCTGCATTGGGGAGTCTGAAAACAGGAAGACCACTATGAACCAGAGCTGTGTAGTGAGACTCTGTACCAAATACAGCAAAACACTCTAGCTGTTGTGGATCATAGTATGACTGTTCCTAAATAAACAAACAAACATAGCAATCAGATCTTCCAGCTCTTATACTTCTTGATCTATACTGAATAGACTTGAAGGGAGGGACTTGAAGGTATTCATTGAATTGGTCCTTCTGGGGTGTCATAGAACAAGAGGCTTCAGCTACACAAATGCTTTGTCTCACAGTTCCAGAGGATGGGAAGTCCAAAATCCAGGTGCTGGCAAATTGGTTCCATAAAGGGTTTCCCTGGAAACCTTCACCTTTCCCCATTGTCTTCATAAGGCTTTTCTTCCCTGTGTCAGTGTAAGTTGAGAGAGAAAGTAAGAAAGAGGCCAAGAGTGAGATATTTTTCCTCTTGTACAATCTCTAGTTCTATAAATTACAACCCTATCTTTATGACTTTCATTGCATCCTAAAAGCTTTATGTTTATATAGAATCACTTTGGGATATAAGGCTTCAAGTGAGGGATTTTTGTGAGGGCACAGTTCAGTCTACAATATCTACACAGACAAATTCATATCTGCAATATTCCTTAAAGCTAAAACATGGAAGCAAATCTAACATATATCTTGAAATAATGGACAAATAACACACACACACACACACACACACACACACATGTATATGAAGGAATATTATTGAAGCTACAAAGGGGATAACATTGTGCCACATGGAGCTGCATGGATAAATCTTTTGAAAAATCATGTTAAATGAAATAAACCAGTTCTGAAGGAACAATTACTACATACCTGCACTTATGTGAAATATCTAATAATCATATTCAATCTCAGGATGCAAAACAGTGCTTTCTGGGGCTGCGGGGAATAGAAAATGGGCATTTAGTCTTTAGTGGACATCTCAGTTTCTCTTCTCTCTTTGCTGGGACAAATAACCTACATCCAAAATGAAAAAAGGAGGGCTGGCCTAATAGCTCAGCAGACTAAAGTGCCTGCTTAGGCAGAGTGCAGAGGCCAGGTTCAATTCCTAGCAGGGCTGCCAGCCCTGTTCATTGGGTGCGCTAAGACAGCGACTGAAACTGGGCATGGTGGTACACACCTATAATACCAGCACTTGGGAGGCTGAAACAGGAGAATTACTACCAGTCTGATCTACATAGTGAGACCTTGTAGACCCCATAGACCCTGTCCTCAACACAGGGGAAAAAAAGAGAAGAGGAAAGGTTTGTTTAGTTCATAGTTAAAGGAAGCTTTAGTCTTTACTCCACTGGCTTCAAAGTAAAGCAGCACATTGGCAGAGAGCAACCTTTCATGACGGTAGCAAAGAGCAGAGAAGAGCAAAGCGAGTGACAGCAGCCTGGCAGCTAGCTAGCCATTCTCTCCTCCTTACATTCTAATGCGAATTACCTGAAGTGGGGCAGATGCAGCATCCACACCCAAAATAACCCAATCATGAACTCCAGAAGCCACCCAATGACTATTTTAGGTTTTGAGTGGACAGCTAGACATAAACCATAACATTTTCCTTTGGATCCCCAAAGAGTCATGTACATCCCTTTGTACAAAAGGCATTGTGGCAACTCCATCTCTAAGAGTTGCCAAAATCTCAGTAGTTTCAGCATTGCTGAAAAGTCCATGTCCCAAGTCTCTTCCAAGATCTAAGATAAACTCTTATCTGTGAAAGTTTAAACACTTCCAACATTCAACAGCACAAGACAAACATTATCATTCCAAAAGGTATAAACAACAAGGGAATGTTTGTATTTCCCATTGGAACCAACACAAGTTCAAAATCTAGCAGGGCAAATATTTAGTCCTGTAGTTCCTTGTGGAATATCTGAAGCAATCTGTGACAAGTTGTGAGCTTCAAAAGCTTTAAATGGCTTCTCCCTTACAGCACTTTTGGTGGTAGCTCCCATGGCTTCTCTCTTAACATGAGTTTGTTATCTCACTGCAGTTTTCCTTAGATGATTCAGATTCCTGGTTTTTCCAAACCTCTGGAGTATCCACTGAATAGGCTTCTCATTCAAAGCTTTACAAATTGCCCTCTCTGGGGCACACTGCTTTGCTTCCCAGGCATTCTGAAATCTAGGTGGAAGCCTTCTTAACCTCAGAATTCATGCATTCTGCAAGCACTGAAAACCAGTGCAATATAGATGCTACCAAGGTCTGTTGCCAGCTGCAGTAGTAGCCAGGCTTCCTTCATTCTTGGTTGTAAAGAGCAGATACTTGGATCACTGAGCACTCTGATCCTTATTCTGAGGAGCAAATTTTCCATGTTAGTGCTATTCTGGAACTGGTGTGGCCACCTCTGCCATTTTGGAACATTGGGCTCTGTGAATTTTCTCTCAAGGCAGAGTCCCTGTGAGGCTGCAAAAGGTGAAGACCCACTGCTTTAGTAATTACCTCAGGCCATCCTTTCTATTTTCTTATTCCTTCCCAGAAATGGAGATTCACTCAGCTCTATCTTTGTATTCCACAGCTTTATTGGACCTTACTTTCTGGTTAACCTCACAACACTTTAAATCATCCTGTTAGGCTCATTTCTCTTCATTCTTAACATAAGTATGACTGAAAGCCTCTAACAACAGCCATTCCACTGCCTCAGTATTAAACTGCTTTGAGATTTATGTTAAAATATTGAGCAATCTGCCATGTTTAATGTCAGTCTCAGACAAAATCTCTGCACATAAGCAAAATGCTTTCTGCCAAGCCAAAACACACATCGCTTGGAGTCCAACAAACAATACAGTCCTTCTTCCCAGGAGGAACCTCCCCTGTCTGGTCTTTGCAGGTAGGATTTCTATCAGCGTGCTGGTCCTTTGAGCTCTGACCAGAATCTCGCATACAAAACAGCCAAAGATATTCTAGCACTTTACTCATAGGCAAGCTCTTCAAACATATTTTCCCTCTTTCCATAAGCAATTCCCAAAAGCTTGTAATCCACATGGTCAGGTAGTCACAGCAAGGACCCCACTGCTGGTACCAATTTTTCTCTTGGTTAGTTTTTTCTCACTGCTACAACAAATAGTCTAACACCCAAAATGAAGGAGGGAAAGGATTATTTACAGTTACTGGAGGTTGCAGTCCATAGTCAGCTGCCTCAAAGGCAGAGCAGCACATTGGCAGAAAGCAACCTTCCATGGCATCAACAAAGAGCAGAGAGCAGAGAATGGCTGCAGCTCAGGTAGCTAGCTGGCCACTCTACCCTCCTTACACTGTAATAAAAATTACAGGCCTCTGGGAGGTGCAGCACGCACACCCACAATCATCAATCACAAACTCCAGAAGATGTCCCATGACTGCATGAGACTTGAGGGGGACAGCCGGACACAAACCATAGCAGTGAGTACAGAATGATAGTTTTTAAGAAATAAAGTATCACAGAGACGGATGATGGCAAGCATTGTACAGCTATGTGAATCTGCTTAATGTTACTGAATTGTATACATGGAAAATGACTAAAATGGTAAATTTTGTTTTTTCTGCAATCAATACTCTGAAACATCATATGATATTATTAAGGAGATGTTTTCTAAATGTTGGTTAGAACCAGCTTAAAGGTGTCAACCTATGGAAAGTATCCTTCATTCAAACCATAAAGGAAAAAGGGTAAACAGAGAAAAGTAGAATGGAAGTGCGTGTGAACAACCTGTGTAGGTGTCCTTATCTTGGACTGATGATGTAATACCAGTGTTTCTCAAAGTTAGATTTAAATTCTCTCCTTCTGGGGCTGAGGAGATAGTTTGGATGTAGAAGTGCCTGCTTGGAAAGTGCAAAGACCCAAGTTCAGTCCCTGGTCTTGCATGTTGTACCTGCACCAAAACCCTGGGTGTACTCTGCTGGCCACTGAAACCGTGCATGGTGGTGTATTACCAGAATACTACCCAAAGGGGAAGCTAAGCAAGGTAGCTCATTTTGAGTCCTATCTGTGTAGTGAGACACTGTGCCAGGTAATTAAACAAAATATTTTTGTATAATTTTCTTTTATTTTCAAGAGTAAAAACAAAAGCAAGAAGCACAAAAGCAAAGACAGAAACAGGGTAATATGTAACAGCACATATGTTACAGATTTTCAAAACAAGAATAGCTGATTAACGGTGATTGCCATATTATCAAACTTTTTTTTTTTTTTTTTTGGTGGAACTGGGGATTGAACTCAGACCCTTGCGCTTGCCAGGGAAGCACTTATTCCACTGAGCCATCTCCCCGGCCCCCACATTGTCTATTTTTATAGTCAAATCTGTTGCTCAGACTAGAGGATATAGTTATGCAAGATGGGACATATGTTTTCAAGAAATCTCAAGTTTTTGTTCTTTCTCATTTTTATTACTTTAAAAATTAAAGGGTATAGTAATAATTTATATGTCATTATAAATAGTACACATTTAGAAAAACAAAATGATAGGTATTTCAAGCATGGTTTTGGTATTGCACACTGCTGTCCTTAACATAGTTGCTTAGTTCACGTAGGGAAGTGGTCATGGTGGGAATTCTACCCATTAATTATTTATTCTTTTGAATTCTTACACTAGGGAGACAGTATGATATTTACACATGTGGGTTTGACTTGATTCACTTATGAATATACCCTCAAGTTGCTTCCACTTATCTTTGACATCTTTGAGTTTTTCTTTATAGCTGAGTAACACTCCATTGTATAAAAAGTCCACATCTTTTCATCCATTCCCCATGTGATGGACATTTTTTGTTGTTTCCAAGATTTGGCTATCACAGGTTGTGCTGCTATAAACATAGGAGCACATATATCACTATGGCATGCCGTTTTCAATTCCTCCCAGAAAATTCCTAGTAGGGGAATAGATGGTTTGAATGGGACTTCCCATCATAGATTTTAAGGAGTCTCAACACTGATTTCCATAATGGTTGCACCAGTCTACTTTCCAACCAGCAGTGGAGAAGGTTTCTTTTTTCCCCACAGCCTCTCCAACATTTATTGTTGGTTGACTTCTTTATGATAGCCATATTTTCCAGGATGAGATGTTATCTCAGTGTTATTTTAATTTGCATTTCTCAAATGACCATGATGTGGAGCATTATTTCATGACCTTCCTTTTTTGTGCATACATGCCATTCTTTCAAGTGAGATAACCTGTGCTACAATTCCATTTAAAAAATGTAATTTTTTGAAAGCTTAAGCTAACTTTTTATTCATTTTAATGAGAAAAAAGAAAAAAAATTGCAATGAAACAGTTTCAAAACAGATTAGTAGGCAAATAATTAATGCATTGCATATTGTTGTCTTCATAGTAGTCAGAGGACAAGATACAGACTTGATATCTTGTCTAAACAGTATTAGTACAAACCTTTCTTCTGAGTGAACTAAGAGAAAATAGCTGTATATCTATCCTAACAACCTTATGAATATATATATATATTTTTTCTTAACATATAAATTTAAAAATCCACCGTGAAAGAAATAAAGTTATGGTATTAAAGATACTGTGTTGAAAAAATTATTTTATTTTATCTAGTTACAGAGCTTTTATCTCCTGATTTTATGGCTTGATTATGATGGGGTCTTTGTAGTATAAGAGCTTTTAATATTTTTTTCTACAATATTACTCTAAAGTCTCTTCTGTTTTCTTTTTACCCGATGACCAATGAAAACTTCTTTTGGGATAAAAATTAGTTGCAAATAATAAAATTTTTGAGTCTGTCCTCTATTTCTGACTTTTTTTTTCTTGTAGAACCAGGGATTGAACTCAGGCCCATGAGGTTGCCGTGCAAGTGCTTATTCTACTGAACAATCTCCCTGACCCCAACTGAATTTGCTATTGTATATAAAATAAAACAAAACTTTTAGATACATTTGGCTTTTCAGCCTATTACTTTTTTATATGTTTATGGATTTTGTAAAAATATAATAATCAAATAATTTCAGCATTATTATAACATCTACTTAAAAATTCCTGTTCAATATACCTACTCTATAATGTTCACCAGCTCTCCAGTCATGCATATTTTCCTTTTCTGTATAATGTTATCCATAAGAACTTAATGAAGATCACTTTGCTTCCCTGGCTCAAGTGGTTGATGATTTATCACAAGATCATTTTTCTCTCAAGTCCATTCAGTTTTTAGGTAGACAAACTTGTGCTCACCAAGTTTGTGTCCCTTCCCTAACTTTAAAAGTCAAATCTTGACTGGGTTAAGAACTTCTGGTTGGCTCACTTAGGTCTGACTATGACTGATTCCAAGGTGGGTATATGGTCGAATTTTCAGCAATGATAACAAAAAAAGTAATGAGACATTACTAAGGATGATTTTCAAGTGTACTAAGAAGTAAAACAGGAGCAATAATCTCTTCTCCCCTTTTACCTTCAGGTTCTGGATTGTGAAGTTATGGTTCTCAGAGTTGAAGGAGATACATATTACTAGAAAGAAAATTCTATTAGCATATCTAGAATGATAGAGCAGAGAGATGAGGAGGAAGCTGGATTCACGTTTATATCCCTAAGTTTTATTGGAATTGCTTAACTTTGAGCTTCTTGCAATGTGGTAAAAGAAAGTTCAGATTGTCAAGCACATTTTTTTTTTTTTGGTGGAACTGGGGATTGAACTCAGGCCCTTGTGTTTGCCAGGGAAGCACTTATTCCATTGAGCCATCTCCCTGGCCCTTTGTCTAGCACATTTTTATTTGAGTGTTTTTTTTTTAATAAAATTGCATCATAACCAATGCATTTTCCTTTTTTAAATTATTTATTTGCTTACTTTGAAGAGTAATCATTATATGAGCAGTAGATCTCCAAGGAAGGAAATAGTGCAGAGTGGTGGGTTTAGGCAGCAGTAAAGGGGCATAAATAATTCTGCATAGTTTCCGTGAGTAAGCAAATATTAATATTTCTAAGCCACCTATAAAAGCAGGCAAAAAATATGGAATTAGAATCCTGCTATCTGTAGTCCTTTCAGCACGTTTTTCAGTTTCCTTTCAAATCATTTAGAAGTTGTCAAACATTAAATTGGCAAATGCTGGTATAAACAAATCAGTCATCAAATTTATGAAATAATGTTTTTCAAAGTACTTCATTCTAGCTCAAGAAGTGAATTTGCAAGGCATAATTTTCATTAACTTAATTGCTCTGTTATTCTTTTGAACTGATTCTTAAAAGCAGAATTATTTTTCATTTATTTTAATGAAATTTTATTTTATTTTATTTTATTTCAATTATTATTCATATATTTCTTCTTTTCACGGGAAAAATTAAAACTTATTATGGATATTGAAATCCTAGTAGCTTCACTGACGATTGCTATGTACCTTCAGTTGAGTCATTATTATTTAATAAACTGAGATGAAAATTTTAATCATTATTAAATTTTGCAAGTGTCAGATTTCCAGATGCTTAGAAATTTTTTCCCCTTCTCTCACCTAAAATCATGTAGGAAATGTGTTTGATTGATTATAGAATGGAAAATATATATAAATGCAGGATTATAAATTATTCAGTGATAATTTACATACTTTTACCTTTTAATCTGAGAACAACTAAGACTGGGGAAAATAAAGTTCGAAGTAAGATCTGGGATTGATTAAATTTAAAATGATACTGGTTTTAAAAATGAAAAGAAAAGCAATCAAGTTATGCACACTTTATGAGAGATCAAATGGCCTAATTTTACATTGGCCTAAAATGGCTTGGATGGTAGCATGGACAGAAACATTATTCTTTGTTGTGTTTTGTTTTGATACCAGGTCTCACTATGCAGTTTGGGTTCCTGGTCCGGCACAGCATGAGGTAACGGGGATTGAACTCTGGACCTTAAGCTTTCCAGGCAGGTGCTTAGACAGCCAAATGATCTTCCCAGCTCCTAAAAGAAGTATTCTTTTGTGATCTAAAGAGGCAAATACCAGTTCCAGAAAAAAAAAAGAGGCAAATATATTGAAAGATGTTGAATATATAATGATATCATAACTTGAAATAATTTCTTTACATGCTAAAAGTGTGGCAGTGGCTTTGAAACAGTATACAGCTATGGAAATACTAAGTTCAGAAAGAAATGCTGTCTCTTCATCTAGGAAACATTTTATCATTAAGAAATTTGGTTCAGTTTGTCTTTCTGTTGGTTATATTTCAGTCTGAAGCAGAAATTGGATTCGTAAAAGTATTTGATTCTATTCATTTGGAATACAACTTCAAATTATCTCTTCTTATTTGTTTACATAAAACTCATTAACTAAACACTCAAAAATTAGTACATGATACAAAAATTATGTTAAGGAAATATGTTCCGTTAAATATATTTAACATTTCTCTTTCATTTTCTTACTCCAAAACTGGCTATCATGCGTTTACATTGTTGAAATTAAAGATTAAAATTAGAAAGTAGAAAAATTTGATAGACTCATTAATACATATATAAAAAAGGCATTGCCATTCAATAGTATTTATTTAATTGCTCTGTTGTTAAGAAAGTTGTAAATATGAATGAGTGCAAGTCATACATTTTGAATGAATTAAGATTTATTAAGCACAGAAATTTATGTCCTTATATTTTGTCTAAACCTTAGATCACAATTTTCAATTACTCTTGAAAATTGACAGAGTACTTAAGTATAATTTCTGTTGACAGTTTTTAACAGCTATTTCTAGATGTCATTCCTAATGTATTAGATAAATAGACAGTTACAGTATAGATATAGAATGTGAAGATCAAGTTCTATGTGCAAACTGAAGTTTATTTCCCCTAAAACTTCAAAATATCAAAAAAAGTTGTTTTCTAGTTCTACTGACTGCTTTAATAGCTGTGTTAGTAGTATTTTCTTTAGTAGAACGTAATCATGACTTGCTTTATGGAAGTGCTCCGTACCTTAACAAATGTAAATGACTTATAAAACTTTAGGATCTAAATAATCAGACTAATATTCAAGTTATTATTCTGTTTTTCACTTCTGACAATGTTGAATTCTCTTTAACTGTTTTGTCAAAGGAACTGAAATATAATCTTCATATTAGAATGCATTTGAGAGGGTCATATTTTATTGACTCAAAAATATAGATATCAAAAATTTAAAAGCATTAAAATATTTTAAAGAATATATCAATGTACATGTATTTTATTGTTTTTTATTCTGAGATAAGATCTTTTTATGTAATTCATTAATCTTTTACTAAATATATTGTCTAAGCTATATTCAAACTCCTGGTGACATTCTTGCCCTAGACACCTAAATTCTGGATGACAAGAATGTGCCAGCAACCCTACTAGATCTTTTCTTTTTTCTGAAAAGTCATTTCTCTGTGCTTAGTATATAGGTGGAAGATTACAAGTACTCTACTAGTACTTTACTGTTCCTTGCTAACACAGTTATAACTATGGATCCCTGGTTTAAACTGAAAGAAACAATATGAACTTAAAGATTTCCTTATATATATTTGTAGTATGCCATTTCTTTATAGCAATCACAAGTTTCAGAGACTATCAGTATGGCACATAATGCTAGGTTTTATCAGCAACTATAAAATGTCATTTGTCAAAATGTGACACACTCAGGATTCTAAAATGAATGAATTTCATTAAAGCCCCAAGTCAAACTTTAAATAAAACTTCCTATTTGATAGTTAAGGACATGTTAAAATATGATAACAACGTTCTAATTTCTAGGTTTATACCACAAGTCATTTTGCAAACTGAATATCCTAAAATGATAAGTTTCAATGATTACTGTGTCTTCCATCCTAAGCAGAGTAACTGACAATGCATTCTCTCTGTAATACTTAATTAGTTTGAGTTACCATCAAGACCACCATTATCCATGAACATTTTTTCCAGATCTGGGTAGAAAGGGTACATACACATTTTACATTTTTAATTGATGCTAGTGAGTGATTCACTAATTCTATCATTCTGTATTTCCCTCAAGTCCGAATCACAATATATCTGTCTGGGGAAACAATTGGCACATGCATACAGTAGATTTCAAAAGTTAGAAAAATCTGAAGATAAGTTTTTGAATTTTTTTTTTACTAGATACCAATGACAAGAATGAATTATATTGCAACCCATATGAGCTGATATGTTACATCAACATTACCATTTATTGTAAATACTGTTTCATTTTTTCTTTAATTTCATCTCTAATCAATTAGTTGTTCAGCAGGGTGTTATTTAATTTCTATACTTTCATGGAGATTTCGTGGTTTCTTTGTCAATTGATTTCCAATTTCCTTGCACTATGCTCAGATAATATACACAGGGTAATTTCAGTTTCTCAGAGCTCATTCTATTTTTAAGAGATAGTTCTTTTCATGGTTGCCAGCCATTATCCTATCTTCTAGGTCTGATATTCTTTATCTTTTTCATGTACCAGAGATTGAACTCAGGACGTTGTGCTTTTCAGGCACTTAAGCCACTGACTATCTCCCCAGCTAGATCTGATATTCTACCTTTACTTTGTTTCACATTCAGGTTTTCAAAATTTCAATGAAATTTTTAATAGTCTAAATATCTATTTGAGCATGCTTTTTGTCATACAATTATCTGCTACTGAAAAAGAACTCTTCTAAGCAGGGCACGGTGTTTTCCATCATTTTTCTATGTGTCTTCATTTGTCATCTGTATTTCATCTATATTTGTGGAACGGACCCTCTATTATGGTTGTCATGTCTTTTATTTTAATCTGTAAAATTATTTCTGTTCTAATTTCCTCTATAGCCTCATGCATATAATTATTTTTCTGTCATTGTCATTCCATGTAATTCTGATTTCTTTTATCTACTTGACCTCTGCTTTTTGCCTTAGATATCTGGAAGTTTAAGACTGTATTTTGTTTTTTCATCTTGGGATGTTTAAAAATAATTTTCTTTTATTTTTAAATAAACAACTTCTTCAAAAAGAAGAATAAGTCAAGCCCAAATCTAATAGATGAATGAAATCATAATGTTCACTACAGAAATTAATCAAGAGTACAAAAACAATGCAAAAATAAGTGAAGACTTTATTCTTCAAAAGATTATACACAACTGAGAAAGTGAACTTTGCCACAGAAAGGAAAGAAAAGACTTAGACTTAAGTTGATGTAATTAGAAATTAGAAATGGTGAAATCACAAAGTATTGTTTTGAAATCTAGAAGATCATTAATACCTACTTCTATAAACATTATTCTATTAACATTAAAACACAGAAGAAATGGACACAGTACTAGATAAACATGCATTACAAAATTTGAATCAAGAGCTCATAAAAATTCAAAATAACCCAATATCAGTTAATTTAATTGAAAGTGTAATTAAAAATTACCAACAATGAAAAGCACAGGTCCTGAGGGATACAATGGTGTATTGATATGAAATTGAGAGCTTCAATGCCTCTACTCCACAGACTATTTAATGAAATTTTAAGAGAAGTTATAGGTTCAGTCTTTTTCCTAGAATAAAGTAGAATGACCAAGCCATAAAAAGAATTACAGGTCAATAGTCCTAATAAATATAGATTTAGAAATCCTCTAAAAGATACTGCAAAAACAGAAAGCAGAAAATTATGAAGAATTTTATATAGCATGAGCAATGATGATTTATCCCAAGGATGCACAGATAGTTCAACAAATAAAAATCCTATCTATAATACTGATTGTAATTGTCAAGAGAGCGAAGGACAAAATCACATGATCATCTCAAGAAATCTAGACAAAAATATTTTAAAAAGCCCAATACCAATTTATGACAAAAACTCTACAGAAAACTAGAATATGTGGTCATTATCTCCATCTAAGAAAAGTTATCTATGACAAAGCAACATCAAACATCATACTAAATGGTTAAAAACTGCAAACTCTCACTCTAAAATCCAGAAACAAAACGAGAGTTTCCACGATCACTACTCTTATTCTGTACATTTCTGTAAGCATTAGCCTAAGCAAATAGACAAGAGAAATAAACAAAATAAAGAAAGGGAATTATCATTTTTGTAGATGATATAATACTTTACAAAGAGGACTTCAAATAATCCACCAAACACTCCTAGATTTAATGACCAGATTGGGACATGTATCTTCATGTGTCTGGGTACAAAGGCAACACTCCAAAATCAATAGCATTCCTGGACACAAATAAATTTTTGGAGAGAGAAATTAGGGAAACTGCACTGAATGAAAAATGAAATACTTGCAAATAAATATAATTGAGTAAAAGATCTCTACTTTGAAAACTAGTACTGTAGAAAAGGAAATTGAAAAAGATATTAGAAAATGGATACATATTCCTTGTTCTTTGGTAGGAAGAAACAATATAGCAAAAATGTCCATATTTCTAAAACTGTTATACAGATTTAATGAAATTCCAAAGAAAATATCATGAGTACACTCACAGAACCCAAGAGAACATTCATAAAATTCATTTTTCAACCAGAAGAAACCTAGAAAAGCAAACACAATTCTGAGCAACAAAGTAAAGGCAGCGGGCATTGTATTTTCTAACTTGAAATTTTACTAATGAGCTACTGTGATTAAAACAACGTAATAGTTACAGCAAAACAGACCTGAGGATAAATGGAACAGATTCAAAGATGCAAAAAAAAAAAATTCCCAAAATACTCAGCTACCTTATATTTGACAAAGGTCCAAATCTGTTCCCTGGAAGACAGACAGCCTCTTTAATGAATGGTTCAGGAACAACCGGTTTTCCATTTGTTGAAGACTTAAAACCATGTTTACCACTATACACTAATCTAAAATCAAAATGGATCAAGGTTCTAAGTATTAAAACATCTGAAACTAAACCTTCCGGAAGAGAAAATAGGTAGAAATCTTGAAGACAAAGGTGTTGTCAGAGACATGATTAACAAATTCTGGTAGCACAGGACATACTACAAAGAATCTACAATGGAGATTTCATATTATTAGAAAGTTTTAGATAGCAAAAGAAAGGCCCCAAACAATGAAGAGACAGCCCACAGAATTATAAATAATATTATTCAGTTGTTCTACAGACTAATATCTAAATTAAATAATAGGACTAATATCTAAATTATATAAAATTTAAAATATTAGTCTCCAAATTTAAAGACTAATCCAAAAGTTGAGCATCTGAAATAAATAGACATATTTTAGAAGAAGAAGTACAAATGGCAAATTAATATGCAGAAATATGTTTAATATCACTGATCATTAAAGGGATCAAAATTAAAGCAATACTAAGATTTCATCTCACTCCAGAAAGTATGGAAGTTATCAAGAAATCAACCAATAACAAATGCTATGGTTGGCCAAAGAGGTCAGTCAATCAAAGTACCTGCAAGTAGGTGCAGGGGCCAGGGGTTCAATTCTTAGGCATGCCGTGCTGGCCCTGCCTCTGGGGCACACTGAAACAGCAATTGAGACAAGGTGTGCTGTCGTGCACTTGTAATCCCAGCTCTTTGGAGGCTGTAAACATGCAGATGACTAGGAGTCTAATCTTGTAGTGAGACCCTGAACACACTGTAGACCCTTCCCTAAGAGAAACACAAAAACAAAAACAACAAATGCTGAGTCTGTGGGTGAAAGGCACCCTACTCTACTATCGTAGACCATATAGACTGGCACAATCCCTGCAAAAATCAGTGTAGAATTTGCACAAAAATCTGAAAAAGAGGTCTTATTTGACCCATGTTTTGCCCTTCTAGGTATCTTCAATATGAACTGAAAGCATGGACACCAGTGTTTGTAGTAGCACAGTTTGCAATAGTTAAATCTTGAGAGGCTGGGGAGTTGGCTCAGTAGAATAAGTGTTTCCCTGGCAAGTGCAAGGGCGTGAGTTCAATCACTAGTTCTGTCAATAAATAAATAAACAAACAAACAAATAAATAAATAAATAAATAAATCTTGAACAGAACACAAATACTCTTCAACTGCTGAATAGATAACATATTTTAGTGGAGTACTACTCAGTCATCAAGAAGGATAAATTTGAGACATTTATAGATAAATGTATGGACTCTGAGGCCATACTTGTAAGTGAAATAAATTGGACACATATATGTAAATATTCCATTGTCTCTCTGGTGTGAGATATTTACAGTGTAATTAAGGACCTAAATATCTAAGGGATATTGTGAAATAGGAAAAAATTGTCCTAAGGGAAAGGTCAAATGTGGTGGGGAAGGAAGGAAGGGAAAAGAAAAAAAAATGAGACAAAAGCATAACATGGAAACACATCTTTGTGATGAAGAGGAGGACACAGGTGAAGGGAGGGGAGGGCAGTAGGAAGAAAAGGAACTATGATACACTATGCACAGACACAAGCTTACTATGGTGATTGTGGCCATTACCTATGTCTAAATTGTACCAACAAACTTAAGAAAAACAAAACACGAGTTATAGTTCACAGTGATGGTTTTTACTGGTTTTCTTGTTTTGCTGTTGCAGAACTGGGGATTGAATTCAGGCCTTTGCGCTTGGCAGGGAAGTGCTTATTCCACTGAGCCATATCCCTGGCTCCTGGTTTTCTTTTCAGCAATATATCCATCTTAGCATGAAGAAGGTAACTGACTGCATTATAGAAAAACGTTGTCCAACTTCTGAGAATCATTGCCCTGCTGATATGCAAATAGTTTCTGAGGAGCAATCGTTGCCTAATGGAAATTCAAATAAATTGTTAATGATCTGACACAAGACTTTGCCATAGAATTGAGTGTTAATTATAAATTCAGAAAGTTCCTCTGAAAAAATTAAATTAAATCCATTGTCTAAAAGACAAGAAATGCTATGCACAGAGATATTAAATTATAAGCCCCATCTAATAATCAGACTATAATTTCAGTCCCTTAACTTAGATAACAGTACTCTTTCTAATGAGATGCACATGTTTTACTGAACAAATCATAATCACTGCTTAGTGCCTTTCCACAATAACCATCCAGTTTGTGTCAATATTCATATAAATGAAATCAATGTGACTATATACAATGAGTTGGCTTTTTGCCCTACCTTTCTACAAGCAATTCAGGTGAGTTTCATAACTATTAGAACAGGGAAAATACACATAGGGATCTTAGAAATACAGCTCTCTATATACATCAAAATCATGGGACTAACTGCTCAGTCTTTATCAGTATGCAGCATGTGCTTTTAGTAACTATTTGTCTTGCACTGTTTCCTTTAAAATATATTATTAGCTAATTTGAGGTTTAAAAACAGTGATAGAGTCTCTGTGGTCAGAAGTACATAGAAGGTAATGGCTCAATAACGTCTAAAGTTTATATCTAAAGTTGAAATAAAGGTCAAGGCTGCCAAAGATCAAGCAATAGGCTCTGAAGAAGAAAAAATGCTATTATCATGCCATCCAAAGCCTCCTGCTTCGAGATGGATAAGTTTGCTCAATAAGAAGAGCAGCTTTGCTCAGTGATGCCGAGAGAAAGCAAGCTGAGATTTACCAGCAGTCTCTGGAGCCGACGCGGCTCAGCAGCGCCTAATCCAAGAAGAGGCGATTAGGACGATTTCCCTGGTCAAGGTGGAGCTTCAGAGTTCTGCAGCTAAAAATAAGCCTGGGGAGAGAACTTAGGAGAAAGGAGCCGAGGCGAAGTAGGCACAGGGGCAGGGACACTTTGAGGTACTTTTCAAATTGTGCAAATTAGAAAACAAATGTGTCCATAGTAACGTTTAGAAAATTTAGAATACTGTCCAAGTTCCTAAGGGCGGACATTTTTCACCTATCAGGATTTTTATCTAATGAAACTAAGAAGTTGAAACATGCTTTTCAGTGCAGTCTTCACCTACTGTCATCAGAAACAAACTGAGCTTGCCGTTCAGGAATCTAACTGAGCTTGTTCTACTCTAGCAATTTCTGCTGAGGAATATTCACTTGCTGATGCTGCAAGGAAAGATAAATATATTTAAGTGAAATATTAAGGGCAAAAGTTTAGTGAGACAATGTACTCCTGAATACCTTACATGGGCAGATCTCGGTAAACAGCATCACTGGACCAGAGGTTGGGAATAGTACAACCTGGCAGTGGAACTTAGGACATCTGTCAATTCGCATTGGAAAGAAAATGTCCTATGCATTGAGATTTCTTAAGAAGCAGGATGAATGGACTTTAGCACAATTGCTCTCAGCTTAGTGGTGCCTTTTTCTACTCTCCTCCACCTCTTTATTACATGCAAATCATTATTAGGTGACAATTTTACCTTACTTCTGTAATACAAATAATAAATACAGTATTTTTCCTATTATTAAAGGTTGTTTCAGTTTGTATTCTTACTTTAATAGTATTCAAATCAATAAAGACTTGACTCTCTTTCTCTGCCTGTGTGTGTGTTTCTGTCTTTCTCTGTCTCCCTGTTTCTGTCTCTTTCTTTGTCTGTCTCTCCCTCTTCAACCCTCACTCCTTTCCCTCCTGCCTCTGTCACTCTTTTTTTTTAAATTCAAATGCCACACTTACATTCAATAAGATCTCAGAGGATTTGGAACAGGATGATCAGAATTTGTCCTGCTAGAAAGAATCCTATTTGATAACATCTAAGTGAGCAACTGAATTAATCTAAGATCCAAATGTTGCATTGAATGTATTTTTATTTTCCATATTTTTAGTCACTTTTGAATACAGCTGATAACTGTCAAGAATCAGAGGATTGAATTCCTCTAAAAAGTATCAGTAACATATGCCACCTTCTTAAAATTTATCAGGTTTTAAAATGTAACATGGGGCTGGGGAGATGGCTCAGTGGAGTAGGCGCTTCCCTGGCAAGCGCAAGGGCCTGAATTCAATCCCCAGTTCCGCAAAAAAATAAATAAATAAACAAAATGTAACATGAAGCAAACCCATAAAAATATTAAATTTTCTCATCCTTAATCTTAAATGTATTTATTTTCACAATAACTTTTATATTTCCTCATATATAAAAATTTTAACTGTTGTTAAAAATTAAAAAGTCAAATTTTATGGAAAAGCACTACTGATGAGAAACAACATTACACACTGAATGTAATTACCAAGTTGTAGAAATAGTAACTAGAAGGTTTTCTGTGGAGCTTTTTGTCCCATAGAAAGAATAAATTAGCACAAAAGTGAAAGCTAGGAGCCTGTGTGACCCTACTTACTTTATCCAGTGCTCCACTAAAAGGCTTTGTGACTTATGTTCTTGTAGCTTTGTGATCTTTGTGAGTTCTAGTTTCTAAAGGAGCCACTTTCACCAGGGAATAGAGCAAGTGTCCCATTGGATTGCAAACAGTGTTTATTACTTGGACAATTGGCTCCACTTCTGTCCAGAGACCAACTAAAAAAAGAACAAGTTTGTTTGTTGGTAGCAATAATTGATCCTTATATTTTGGAAGAGATGGAGTTGTTGTACAATGAAAAAATATTTATATGTGGAACCCAGATGAATCTCTTGAGTTTCTCTTTGAACTTCTTTGTCCCATCGTGACTGAAAATGTTCAAGAGAGATATAATTACTTCAAAAGAGGCGTGGTGTCTAGTAGCTCAGACATATTATGGATGAAGATCTATCATTCTGTTGTGTTGAGTTCTTATTCTCAGACAAGCTGGTGACTAAGAGGAAAGAAATATATAGAATGAATCATTGAAGAGAGACAGAGAGAGACAGAGAGAGAGAAAGAGAGAGATTAAATGTAGCTTGATTCCAAATAAATTTCAATGACTGGAATTTGCACCATTAGCTTTCATTTTTCAGTTTCCTCTGAGGAAGAGAAGCTCGTCAGAAATCCAGACGGTCTGCTCCCAGTGAAGATATGACTGACCCAGAGATGTGCTTTCTGGATGTTCTTTCAAATATATTTGTTGACCAGTGATGTCAAGTTCAGTCAGAGGCAGCTCATGCTTCTAAGATTTTTGGTTCTGCCTCAGGAAGAAAGAGCTATTTTCCTAAGGTCAACTCTTTCTTGAGAATCCTGTGTGAGGTGGCTGGGTGAATCAAATATGGAAACACAGTGATTGGCCAAGTGAACAGTTCATCCTCCTATGCTCACTACTAAATTAATCAAGGCATTTTATCTTCCTGTCATGGTTCTTCTCAGTTTCAGTGCCTTTTATTCATAGGTATTAATGTCTGAGAAGCATCTTTGTGCTCCCATTTCCATGTCAGTATCCTTTTGTACAGGAGGCAACATGTGATATTTATCTTCTACTGCTCATCAAGTCCTTATCATAAATACAAGTAATCATTATCAACTCCTAATTCTACTATAGTTATTGTCTAAGAAGATACATGAGTGAAAAGGAATCTCTTCTGCTTTCTTTAACAATTATGATAAACAAATAGTCTGAGGAATGCTAAGCTACCATTTTAGATGAAAACAAAAGAGCCTTAAAGAGAAAAAACTATCTGAGGAGGCTGAGAGGAAAGCTGTACTGAGCTGTGTAAGAGGATTCTGATCCAATCCTGAGAGGGGACTGCTGCTGTTGGCAGGCTAGCTCATGCTTCCCACTTTGACCCGTTGACTTTCCACATGGAACACTCATTCTATATAGCAGGAAATTTGTGTTCTGCCAATGATGCTTTTTCTAAAGCAACTTTGCTAATGCATAGAAAATTCTACAACTATATTGCAGATATAGTAAATAACAATGCTTATTTATTTGGGTTAATTCTAACAGTTTTATTCTACATGAACTATTGTGTCAGCCAAAGGCTTTATAACTCCTGAAAAGTTAAAAAAAAATAGAAGAAAAATGTTAAAAGTATGTACTTCCTTGTAATCAGGGTTTAAAAGGGAAAATATTTAATACAGAATAGATATTATAATATTATTTTTCTGAAAGAGTCAAATGCAAAAGAGTGTGGGAGATCTTTCCACAATCTAGAGGCCCAAAGAATCCAGCTCATGGCCTGGATCCCATGACAATGTCCTGTGTGAGTCCAGCTAGAGGCCTAGAGTTCACAATATTTCCTTACACAAGTCTGTATCAAGGAGCTATGCTGGAAAGACCCAAAGGTCAGTCAATGAATGTAGAAAGTCTGCAACAGTAGGGTGAAAAACCTGTGCCAAGTAGGCTGATGGGTCTGCACTGGAGCCAGGAATTTATGCTCAAGTAAGGACCAGAACTTTCCAAAAAGAACCACAGCTGTGAGCAGTGACAGCAAGAAACACCTCTAAGGATGAAAACAGCTGGTTCCATGTCAAGAAAACCAGAACAAGATTCTGCAAGTTCTGCAAGAGATTAACAGGTCATCTTTTTCTGATGTACTTCTCTTTCTATTTCATTGGCAAAAATCCTCAAGTGGGCCTTCCACAACCAACACCACACAGATTCTGTTCAGCTGTGTTTCACAAGTTGGCTATCACATAGCCCACCACATATTTTCTCATTTCAATCTGATGTGTAACTGTAACAAGTTGAAATGTTGTCATATTAGCAATTCTATCACATCAATGACTTTCCAAAAGTACTTCAGCATAAATATTTAGATGTTCTGGGCTCAGTGGAATAAGTACTTGCTTCACATAACACAGGGTCCTGAGTTCAATCCCAGGGACTGCAAAATCGAACCAAGACAACAAAAAATAAAAATAATATGCAGGTGTTTCATACCAAATAATAGCAACTGCACATGGAATACTTAAGAGCACTTAAGGAGTGTTTGATATTCTTGAGAATGAACATATTTGATACAGTGTTCTACTTTTCAGGGTAGCAAAACTGGTTTCCTACTTCTTAGCTGCTATTGTCTCTAATTAAGAAGAAAAATAAAATGAAACAAATCAGTAAGATGCACAGTGAAAATCCACAGGCCTGTTCTGCAGCTGCAGCTGGACAAAGATAAATGAATGTGGAAACTGCTAAGAGGAGCTTCTGGGAGCTTCATCCAAGACCCTTGGCATTGTCCTTCTTTGCTTCTGCTTCTCTGATGTCATTGGGTTTTCCACCCCTGTGGAATGGGAGGCTGATTTGAAGACAGAAAAAAAGCACTAAGGGTGCTAAAACCAATGGAATGATTGGATTCTGGTAACACAATGGAGTCATCAAACTTAGCCTGGAGTGTCTCCCTCAGAGCACCTTTCACATGGAAGAGATTTAGCCTTCCCTCTCATTTGAGCCACTCTTATCTTTAACAGCTGTTGCTAGTTTCAGAAAAATAATCTACAAATGATAGTGTGATTTAGCCTGGCTGAGAAATAGCAGTTATTTGATGCAATTATTATGTGACATGAACTTTGCCCACATTGATCCATCACTGAGTTTAGGGTTCTACAGTAAATTTGTCTTTAGTAACAATTACATATTTTTAAAGTATATTCAACAGATGTTACACACATTTATTTTTTCTGTCTCATGGCTTTGTGTATAAAATGTTTTAGTTTTTATTTTGAGGAACACCTTTGGGAACAAAGCAAGCTGCAAATGTGAAATATTTTATGCTTGGGTAGCATAATTTTGATTAGTGGTAGGTAGATTCAGCACTATTGAGATTGGTTTAAACATTCTTCAGTGGTCATTCATTCCTATTTGTTTTTATGTATTGTATTTATTACAGGGTCTAGAGGATCTCATTATACAGACTGGACTCATAGTGATCCTCCCATTTTCAGCTTCCCAAGTGCTGGGATTACATACACACACCATCACACCGAGTCTCAGTTGCCTTCTCAGCACACGCTAGGGGGCAGGGCCGTCACTGCATGTGGTGCCAAGGATCAAATTCTGGTCCTGGCCCTCAACAGGCCATTAATCCACTGAGCTACCTGGCCAATCAGCACTCATTCCTTTTATTAATATCATACAACAGAAAAAAATGTTAATCTTTTTCTTAAAATAATTTTATTGATAAACTA
Source organism: Ctenomys sociabilis (assembly GCA_004027165.1). NCBI lineage: Eukaryota > Metazoa > Chordata > Mammalia > Rodentia > Ctenomyidae > Ctenomys > Ctenomys sociabilis. The sequence continues at coordinate 42,213 of PVKA01003581.1, forward strand.
ATAGCAATGAGACACCGTCAAAACCGATTGGTAGGACCATTTAAATAATTAATGCATTGCATATTGTTGTCTTCTTAGTGGTTATTCACAGTACAAGATGCAGACAGGATATCCTGTCCACAAACACTATTAGAACAAATCTTTCTATTCATTGAATTAAGAGAAAGTAGCTGTATATCTATCCTAACTATTTTGAATATAAATATAAAATGGTCCCTCATTTGTATCCCATTTTTTGTTTAGTTTTGTCACAGAAGGGCATCCCATTGTCATTTAAATACTGTTGCTTCATGCATTCAGCAAAATATTCCAATAAGGCCTGGTAGTCAATAATAGTAGTGAGTTTTCCATAGGACTGGCAATGTCAGAAGTTGTTGACTTGAGCCTTTTATACTCAGTTTATTAAATATCTAATATATCACTTACCTGTAGATGGATGTTTGTAACTATATTATGTACATACTCAGAATCATTTTAAAAACTTTGATTTCTGTTAGTTACATTGTCTTTTACCTAAAAAAAAGATCATAACAATGATATTTTTTATGACGAGAGACACTACGTTATCTGATTGGATTATTTTTCAATTGTACAGTTAAGTATAAATTAAGATTGAGGTAAATGACTGATTCAGCTATATTCCTTCATGTCAAGGCAAGTAAAATCTAATAATTTATAATTGCTTATCTTAAAAGTCACACTCTGCTTATGAGAGAAACAAAAATATGTAAAAGATAAACAATATGAACTAGCATGATAGATCCTTTGTGATAGGAAAGAGGGCCAAGTAGGGAGAGAGGGAAAAGGTAGAAATGGAAAGGGTGTAAAAGAAATTAAGGCGTGTTATCTGCATGTACTGACCCTGTGATGAATGCAATCGTGATATACCAGACGCACATACTAACAAAACTAAAAAAAGAAAAATGTACCTGTGTTGATGAAGAATATACTTTATAAATATTTGATTTTTTAAAACATTTTCCAGCCAGATAGTTCAGTGGACTAAAGCACCTGCTTAGACAAAGCACATGGACTGGGGGTCAATTCCAACACCACATGCATTACCCGCCCTACCCCAGGGGGTGCCGTGAGACAAGACGGACTGGCGTGGCGGCAAGTGCCTGCGATCCCAGCACTTGGGAGGCTAACAACCTGAGGGTCACTATGAGCAAGACCCAAGTAGCAAGGCTCTGTTGGCCCTGTACTAATGTCTATTTTTTCATCAGTCTAAAACTCAGGGTTATTCTAGTATTATTTTAATTATCAAAATTCTAATACTACTATTGAAAATGAAGTATTAGAATTCAACTTCTAAATCTCCCTCAACATATTTCATTTAAAACATAAAAGCATAAATAGTGAGTTTTTGTGATGATAGCATTTTGAAGCAGGATATGTGTTATGATATAAAATAAAATCCATGGCATAAAATTTATAAAATTCAAGCTGGAATTATGTCTTAACTCAGATTAAGGAAAGCAAATTACCTGTCATCCTTTTGATGTAAAAATAACAGGATTAATTTTTTTGTATTTCTATTTAATTTTAGCTCAAATAAGACAATGAGGCTAATGCTATCTATTTTTCAAGTATCCTTTCAAAAACTCATATTTTCAACTTGCATAATCCATTTCATATTATGCTTCTCAAATAACATTTCCTTTCAATTATAATTTGTTTGTGATGGAGCTGCATGCTAATATGTTTAAGGCAATGCTCTCTGTGAAGTGCACAACACGCTGTGGCACTTTTCCTTTTGTGCAGAACTTTCCTGGCAGCTGTTGTGCAGAAACCTGTGGACACTGTGAGTGCTGAGCAGTGCAAGATGCAGGGAACAGCCCAGACCAGTGGGCAGCACTGTCAGGATGGCTCCAAATGACCCCAGAGACCAAAGAACTCCATGTTCTTTGTGCAGACGTTTAAAAAAGAGCATAAAGGGCTGGCGAGATAACTCTCTGGACTAAGCAACTGCCTAGACAAACACAGAGACCAGGGTTCGATTCTCAGCACTACATGCCATGCCAACCCCATCCCCAGGCATGTGGATCCAGCCACTCAGTCAGGGCGTGATAGTGCATGTCTGTAATCACAGCACTGGGGAGGCTGAAAACAGGAAGATCACTAGGAGTCTGAGATACCTAGTAAGGCCCTATATCAAATACATTTTTTTTAAACAAAGAGCATAAGGAGAAAAGCACAGAAGTCGTTGTCAATATTTTCGAACTTTCCAGTAAGTGCTTTGAAAATTGGAAGATAATGTCAGGGGAAATAGAAGTCAAAATCTAATGAATCATCAACACAGATAAAATAGCTATTATGGTTTATATTGAGAAGTCCACCTGAGGTTCCATGTCCCCATAGGTGGGGCTTTTGGGACAGTGACTAGACCATGGTTATGAGACTGGAGTCCACTTATGCGTTTAGGTGTGATGTTGGAAGATGAAGAGGTGGGAAGAGGTGGGTCACTGTGGGCATGGCCTGGATCTATGTATCTATCTGTCTGTCGGACTGTCGGTCTGTCTGTCTGTCTGTCTGTCTATCATCTATCTATTGTCTACTTACCATCTATCTTTCCATCTCTTCCTCACTTTCATGCCCCATGCCATGTTGCCAGCCCCAGAACTCACAGACTATGAGGTGAAACCTATAATATTACAACATAATTGCACGGGCTATATCTCATCCACCTTGAAAACTAGGGGAAATTTGTGTTATGCTTATAAATTTTTTTTTGGCATTATTACACCTGATCCTTAAAATTATGGTTATTTGATCAATGCAACAAACTAATAATGGCATTGGCATGTAGTGTTATATGTGAAATGTCTCTCTCTATAGTTAGCAACTACCATATAAAGCACTGCGCAGAGAATAAGCATTATATGTTCAGCTGCATTCCATAGGACTGTGCAGTCTTGTGGGACAATCTGACTCTCCTCATGGATCATTCCTTCCTACTAAGTCTCACTTGATGTTTCTAAAGCTGCTGCCTATTATTTGTTTATTTGTTTGTTTCTTTGAACTCTTGACAACCTATCACATGATACTAGCGCAGGTGGTCTGTGGACAGGGAAAAAAAGTGAAAGAATATGAATTACAAACCATCTTCTTTCTTTAGAAAATTGTTTTAGTCATTTATTTATTTGTTTACTTACTTATTTTTTGGTATAGGGCTCTCTACACAGCTTGGACTCACTGTGATAGAGACTCCTGTCTCAGCCTCTTTAGCACTGGGATTATAGGCATGCGCCACCACGTGGAGGTTCTGGGACTGGCATGGCATGTGGTACGGGGGATAGAACCCAGGTCTTTCTGCTTGCCAGTCAGATACTTAGACTACTGAACTCTCTCTCTAGCCTTTGTAGAACCATCTTCTTATCTGTACTTTAGTGAAGCAATATGACTGACAGAACTTTGAGACTTATCTATTGTATTCATTATATGGTTTGTTTCGCTTTTTTTTTTTTTTTTTTGTACAAGAAATCGAACTCAGGACTTTGTACTTGGCATGCTGGCACTGTGCTTTTGAGGTATATCTCCCAACATGTACTCACTATGTTTAATTATAGAACTAAATTGTGATGAAATTATAATCTCTCTGTTTTTTAATTTATTTTTTTATTTTATTCAAGTACAAATATCAATGAGACAGGTTCAAGACACCCTTAAGACAAATTTGATAAATTAATACATGGCAAACTTTTCATAATGTTTTGGTATCGTACAAGGTGCATACATAATATTATACTTACAGACATTATTATAGCAGATGTCTCTTATCAGCAAATTAAGAGAGTGTAGCTGTGTACTTATCTTATATTTTATACCTGAATTATATCACAGACTCAATAATTAATACTTTCTACTTTGTTATTTTCCTAGTGGTTGTCCATAGCACTAGAAGCCGACAGGATATCCTGCCCAACCACCATTAGTGCAATTCATGCCTCTCATAGCACGGCATTATCTATCCCAACTGTACTGTCTACATACATACATCATGATTCTTCCTTTCGATACCCCTTCCTCCATCTAGACCTGTCAAAGAAGGGCACCCAATTGTCATTCAGCTAGGTGCGTGAACTCGGTGACACAATCCAGCACAGTCCAGCACTCCACAACAATAGTGAGTTATCTGAAGAAGTTGTCGACCATAGCCATTTACAGCTCAACTTATTATTATGGCCCCGCATTTTATAATTCATTTTTTTAAAACATTGGTGAATAATTTAATTGGAAGTTGCACTATAGGCAGAGCAAACATAAATAGAAGCTTAATGGTTTTAATCACATTAAATACATACTTCTTTTATAAAATTGCAATATAAAGTGTAAAAAGAAACATTAAATTGGTGAAGATGTTTGGAATTGTGAAGAAGAAATCAGCACTCACTCTGCATAAAAAGTTAAATAATTCATAGAACATTATGAAATTCCTTCTCAATAGGACAAAATGAAATGAAGACAAAAGTAAGCAATTTAACAAAGAAGAAATATGAATTTTTAACAAATACTAACACATATTGAGTCTGTTAGTAATCAAGATTGCATACAAAAACAATAATGTAGGCCTATTTTCTATACTAACTTGGCATGGATTTTAAGAACACAAAAATAAATGCCTGGCATTGGCAAGCGCGCTACTCCATGCACTACAGGTGTTAATCACGAGCATGGTGAACATTTTTTAAAGTTATGTGCTCAGTACCTTAAAAACGTATTTTTTAAAAAATTTTTTAATCTTTGTTTTTTTGAAGTACAAATATCAATGAGACAGTTTTAAGATACTTTCACAAGATGGATTTGATAAATTAATACATTCTAAACTGTTTTCATAATGTTTTGGTATCATATAAGGTGCATACATGATATTATACTTACAGACATTATTACACCATACGTCTCCTATCATTAAATAAAGAGAGTGTAGCTGTTTGTGTATCTTATTTTTTATACCTGAATTACATCAAAGATTCATTAATTAATACTTTCTACATTGTTATTTTTCTAGTGGTTGTCTATAGTATTAGAAGCCAACATAATATCCTGTCCAACCACCATTAGTGTAAATCTTGCCTCTCATAGGATCATGTAGAAGCATAGAGTTATCTATTCCAATTGTACTGTCCATACGCACACATCATGATTTTTTTCTTTCTATTTTTTCTTCCTTTGTCTACAACTGTGAAAGATGGGCACTTATTTGTCATTCAAGTAACTTAGGTGCTTGAACTTGACAACACAACCCAACGCAGTCCAGCATTCCACAACAATAATGTCAGTTATTCAAAGAAGTTGTCAACCATAGCCATTTACAGCTCAGATTAATATTATGGCCCTGCGATGAAAACTACATTTTTAAACTTTTCTGCTGGATGGTTAAGACCTACATAGAGCAAGACTTATATACCAACACATGTATTTTATGTTTCTTGTGTGGACAGTGAAGACCCCTCAGGGTTTATCTTGAAGTCCTGTGCATTATTCTGTAGATCCTTTGTCTGTGTCATCCATGTGGATGAGTCATGGCCAGTACTTGACCAGTTTGCTGTCTGTGAGAGCTTGAGAGAAAGTTTTCAATCCATGTGACTCTCCCCAGGCACACTATAGAACTTCGATCTCTTTCCTCTGGGGCTTCATAATCTCCTTGTTCAGAAAATTTGGAGCTCAACTGAGTTTCATGATGTTATAGTACAGGTTCTCCTATGTCCTGAGTCTTCACTCACCTTGAAAGGCTAGGGCCAAAATGTTGGATGGCCTTGTGCATCTTCTATTTCTCCAATTCTGATTTGTGAACTTAGGTTGTTAACCATCCAGAAGAAAAGCTGATTAGTATCCTGCAGCATATGCCATCGACTTTGCCTTATCTGACTCAATTGATTTTAGGTACTATTGTACGTTTCCTTTTGTATTACTGATTTTCGCTTGTTATACTATGGAGACTATATATTTACACATGTGTGTCTGATTTATTTCACTTATGAGTATATGTTCAAGTGTCATCCACTTCAGTATAAATGCTTCAAACTTATCATTCTTAATAGCTGAGTAATACTCCATTATATAGAAATACCACATCTTTTTCAACCATTCCTCATGTGATGGACATCTTAGTTGTTTCCAAGATTTTGCTATCACATATTGCGTTGCTCTAAACATAGGTACACATATATCACTATGATACAATGCTTGAAGATTCCTTGGGAAAATTCCCAGTAAGGGGATAGCCGGCTTGAATGGGATTTCTAGTCCTACTGTTTTGAGGAGTCTCCACAATGACCTCCACAATGGTTGTACCAGTCTACATTTCCACCAGCAGTGGAGAAGTTTTCCCTTTTCCCCACAACCTCTGTAACATTTGTTGTTGGTTGATTTTCTTATGATAGCCATTCTTTCCGGAGAGAGATGATACCTCAGTGTTGTTTTTATTTGCATATCACGGATGACCAGTGATGTGGAGCATTTTTTCATGTATTTATTTGCTACTTTAATTTCATCCTCTGAAAAGCGTGTATTCATCTCAGATGCCCATTTCTGAATTGGGTCTTTAAATTTGAGGACCCTGTTATATCTTAGTTCTTTATATATCCTAGACAGTATTCCTCTGTCTGATTGCTTCTTAGTTAGGATTTTTTCAAAATTTGTGAGTTGTCTTTTCACTCTTTTGGCAATTTCTTTTGACATGCAGAAGCTCCTTAAGAAGAGTTGATCCCAGTTGTTGATTCTTTCAAGTGCTTCCCATGCTAATATACGTTTGTTCATGAACTTTTTACCTACCCCTATGTCTTCAAGAGTTCCTCCTACTTTCTCTTCCAGGAGATTGAATGTTTCTGTTTTAATGTTTAGATCTTTAATCCATTTTGAATTTAACTTAGTGCTTGGTGATAGAGCTGGGTCAAGTTTTAGTTTTCGGCATGTAGAAAGCCATGTTTTTCAGCACCATTTGTTAAAGAGGCTATCCTTCTTCCAGTGAGGTTGTGTAGCCCCTTTGTTGAAGATAAGATGGCTGAGTGTTTTCATAGATGCCTCTGCGTCTTCTAATCTATTCCACTGATCCTCAGGTTGATTCTGTTGCCAATACCATGTTGATTTTATCACAGTGGCTTTGTAGTATAATTTCAAATAAGGAAATTTGATGCCTCCTGCCTTTTCTTTACTGGCCAAGATTGCCTTTGCTATTCTAGGTCGTTTGTGGTTCCAAATAAATTTTAGGGTTGATTTCTCTATGTCTTGGAGGTATGTTGGTGGCAGTTTGAAAGGGATTGCATTAAATCTGTACAGCAATTTTGGGAGTATGCCAATCTTCATAATGTTGGTTCTTCCTATCCAGGAGCATGGAATATTTTTGCATTTTCTGAAATCCTCTATAATCTCCTTTCTTAGGGCATTGTAATTTTCCATGAAAAGATCTTTGACTTCCTTAGTTAAGTGAATCCCAAGGTATTACATTTTTTGCGGTGCTATTGTATAGGGTATTGTTTCTATTGTTTCCCTTTCAGTGTGCTTGTTATCTGTGTAGAGGAATGCTACTGACTTTTGAGTGTTGATTCTGTATCCTGCTGTGTTACTGAATTTTTGTATCAGTTCTAGCAGTTTTTTGGTGAAATTTTTGGGGTCTTCAAAGTAAAGTATCATGTCATCTGCAAATATGATAATATAACTTCTTCTTTACCTATTTTATTCCCTTTATTTGTCCCTCTTTTCTAATGGCTATTGTGAAGGATTCCAAGACTATATTGAACAGGAGGGGTGATAGAGGACATCCTTGTCTTGTACCTGATTTTAGAGAAAAAGATTTCAGTTTTTCCCCCATTTAGGATTATATGAGCTTTTGGGTTGTCATGGATGGCTTTCTCAAGTTAAGAAAGAGTCCATCTATTCCAATTTTTTGTAGGACCTTGAACATGAATGAATGTTGGACTTTGTCAAAGGCTTTCTCTGCATCAATTGAGATGATCATGTGGTTTTTAGATTTCAGTCTATCAATATAGTGTATTACATTTATAGATTTTCGAATATTAAACGATCCTTGCATCCCTGGGATGAATCCCAGGTGGTCATGGTGTATGATCTTCTTGATGTTTTGATGTATTCTATTCGCCAGGATTTTGTTGAGTATTTTTGCATCTATGTTCATGAGGGAGTCTGGCCTGTAGTTCTTGTTTTTGGTTTTGGCTTTCCGTGGTTTTGGAATCAGTATTATACTTGCCTCCAGAAATGATTTTGGGAGGACTTTTTCCTTTTCAAATTTATTGAAGAGTTCGTGGAGTGTGGGTATTATATCTTCTATAAATTTCTTGTAGAATTCAGCTGTGAATCCATCAGGACCTGGACATTTCTTTGTCGGTAGGCTTTTATATTGTCGTTGGCTGTTATTGGCTTATTGAGAATTGTTATATCTTTTTGATTCAGTTTTGGTAATTTGTACCTTTCGAGGAATCTGTCCATTTCTTCAGTGTCTTCTATTTTGTGAGCATAAAGATTCTTTAAGTAACTTTTGATAATCTTCTGAATTTCTACTGGGTCTATGGTGATTTCACCCTTTTCATTCCTTATTGCTTGTATTTGAATTTTCTTTTGCCTCTTTTTGATGAGGTTGGCAAGAGACTTATCAACTTTATTTAGTCTTTCGAAGAAGCAACTTTTTCATTTCTGGATTCTTTGAACTGCGTTCTTCATCTCAATTGAATTGATTTCTGCTCTAATCTTTACAATTTCTTCCCGTCTTTGCACTCTGGGTTTTGTTTGCTCTTCTTTTTCTAGTTGTCGGAGGTGCAAGATTAGGGTACTAAATTGTTCCCTTTCTGTTTTCCTAATGTGTGAGTTCATAGCTATGATTTTCCCTCTTAGAACTGCTTTCATCGCATCCCATAAATTCTGGTAAGTTGTACTTGAATTTTCGTTGAATTGTAGATATTGTTGAATTTCTTGTAAAATTTCTTCTGGAACCCATTGATTGCTGAGTAGGGTGTTGTTTAGTTTCCATGAATTAAGTTTTAAGTTTTTTTTTTTTTTCTTGTGTCTTTTGTCATTTATTTCCAGTTTCATTGCATTGTGGTCAGATAGTATGCATGGGATAATTTCTATTTTCTTGCATATACTTATCATGACCTCTGGACTAGTATGTGGTCTATTTTGGAAAATGAGCTGTGTGCAGCTGAAAAAATGTGTTTTCATCTGTGGTTGGGTGGAACACTTTGTATATGTCCACCAGGTCCATTTGTTACAAGCTCTGGTTCAGTTCTGCTATTTCCTTGCTAATTTTTTGTCTGGTTGACCTATCTTTTTGAGATAAATGTGTGTTAAGTTCTCCTGTTAAGATTGTGTTCTTAGACATTAAGTTTTTCATGTCCCTTCAAATTTGTCTTACATAGTTTGGAGCTCCTGTGTTTGGTGCATAGATATTTAAGAGTGTTACTTCTTGCTCTTGAATTTTTCCCCTGACCAATATATAGTGACCTTCTTTGTTGCGTTTGATCATTCTTGGTTTGCAGTTGAGACTGTCTGAGAAAAAGATTGCTTCTTCTGCTTTTTTCTGAGGTGCGGGGGCATGTAGTATTGTTTTCCATCCTTGGACTTTAAGCCTATGAATGTCCTCTGAGTTAAGTTTGTTTCTTGTATACAGCATATTGTTGGATTTTTTTTTTCCTAATCCATTGTGCCAGTCTATTTCTCTTAATTGGAGAATTGAGTCCGTTTACATTGATGGTTATAATTGAAATGTGCTGAGTTAGGTTTGTCATGATATTTACCTGGTGTTGTTTATTCTTTGTAACCTGTGTTTAATTGTCTGTCCTGTTTAGTGGGTTCCTTCTATTCTTATTCATGGAGTTCTGCTCATTGTGATCTCTCTCTAGAACATCTTTCAGCAGCCTGTGGAATGATGGCCTTGTCATCATGAAATTCTTTATTAGTTCTTTGTCGTGGAAGTATTTCACTTCTCCATCAAACTTGAAAGAGAGTTTTGCAGGGTATAATAGTCTGGGCTGGAATATGTGTTCGTGTAGCACTTGAAGAAATCTACTCCATGCTCTCCTTCCCTTCATTGTTTGTGTAGAGAAGTTAGCTCTAATTCTAATGGGTTTTCCTTTTAATGTGAGCTGCTTCTTCTCCCTAGCAGCTTTCAGTATATTATTTTTGTGTTGGATTTCTGGGATCTTAACTATTATATGTCTTTGTGTGTTTCTACTTGTGTTGAGGTTATTTGGTGTTCTGTATGCTTTGGTGACCTGAATGTTGGATTGTTTCCTCATATTTGGGTAGTTTTCTGCAATTATTTCTCCCCAAATTCATTTTATGTCATTTGTATTGACTCCTTCATTCTCATTGATACCAATCAATCTCACATTGTTCATGCTGGAATCATCTTCAGGAGATGGATTATTTTTTCCTGTATTCTTGTTGTTTTTAAGAGATCTTTCTCACCTTTTAACTAGCTGCTCCGGCATCTTCAAGATCTGAAACTCTGTCTTCACTTTCACTCAGACGGTTTTGTAGACTCATGGTTGATATTTTTAGTTCTTCTATATCTCTTTGACTGTGTTTCATGTGTTGTATTTCTTTTCTGTATGGCTCATTCAAGGAATCCATCATATTTCTGATCCCCTCAATTTTTTTATTCATGTCTTTTTTAGAGGAAGTTATTAATTCTTTTTCTGCAGTGTTTCTTCCAAATTGGTTTCTTCTGTATATTTCTTGACTTGTTTCTGTATTTCAGATGCTATGACTTCAAAGAATTCTTTTTTGATTTCAGAACTTATTTCTGCTTTGAGTTCCTCATGATCTTTCTGCTGTTGTTTCTTTGCTTTAGATGATGTTAATTCATACATATCAGCTGAAATAGTGCTCTCTGCACTTCTTCTGGGTGAGCCCAGTTTTTCCACCCAATGTTTCTGGAATTCATTCTTTATTTTAGATACTATGTATTCAGATATTTCTTTTTTAATTTGGGGAATTACTTTTCGTTTTATTTCCTCTATAGTTTTCTGCTGTTGTTCCTTTGCTGCTGTATCTGTTAATTCATTCACTGCAGCTGAGCTAGTGTCCTCTGTCCTTCTGGTGGACTCAAGGTCTGGGATTGCGTTTTTTCCCTGGTCTTTGTCATTGTGTATAGCACTGACCTTTGACCTTTGGCATAGAGCTTTGGTGCAGCTATACCCTTAGCTTGTTATGAGATTCGGGTGCCAGTCTATTAAGTTTTAGATTATCCAGGTATGCCTATCATGGATCTAGCTGTTGTGTTCAGTTTGTTTTTTGCTGTAGCTCCTTTGGTTCCCCTCTGTTGGTTCCCTGTTCAGGCGAGCACAAACTGAACTGGGATGTAGAGCAAGTAATGAAACTTCCCCGTCTTAGCTGGTTTGGGACGAGGATCTGGGAACTTACCAGGCTCAGCCCTACTGTGTCAGGTAGGTCGTTCCCCAGGTGGGCAGGCCTGGGCTTTGATGGGTCTTCTGGGCTCACAAAAGAATAGTGGATGATCTTATTGACTGAATAGGCTGTACTGGGTCATCCAGCCTGAGCTGGGTCCGGGTCTACAGGACGAAACCCGAGAACGCTGGGAATGTTCCCTCTGGTGCAGCGGGCCTGGAGCCCTCCCTCACAGGCCAGGCTGTGCTGACTTTCGGGCCATGGTGTGGGACCAGGGATTGCTGAGACATGTACCTCCAGCTTGGCATGCTTGGAGTTCTTACTCCAGGCTGACCTGCACTGGGTCTGGGGCTGTGGGGTGGGACCGGTAATCACCTGGAAACATTTCTCTGGCAAGGTGGGCCTGGAGCTCTTACTGGGCCACGGAGGGTGGGGGCACAGGGAGTCCCTGGGAAATGTCTCTCGGGCACAGCAGTCCTGTAGTTGTATACTCACTGAACTTTGATGCAAAGAGAATAGAGGAAATTCCCATCGTTCAGCGGATTTTAGGGCAGGGGATCCGGGGAAGTGCTGGTGAGTGGGTCCTGAGGTTTCAGGCTAGTCACCAGCTTGGAGGGCTTGGGGGCAGGGATCCGGGTAGCGAGCATGGGGAGAAGCCAATGGCTCTCCCTCAGACTCACCACACTCTCACTGATCTGGGAAGCCTGGTGAGTTGTGCAAATTCCCACTCACTGGGAGAGCTTGGGGCAGGAACCAGGAGGCCGCTGGAGTCTGCTGTGCTGTCTCAGGCCAGTCTCTGGCTGGGCGGCATGGGCAGATTCAAGTAGGCTACTTTAGTAGGTCTCACTGTCTTGGGATGTCTCTGGGGCTGGGTGGGTGTGGGCGAGATGGAGGAGGATGGCGGAGTCAGCTGTGCAGTCTCGGGCTGTCTCTGTGGCTCTGTACAATTCATTTTTATACTGTTCTGCTGGGTGATTAAGACTGAGATAGAGCAAGACCTATACACCAACATATGTAGTTTTTGTTTATGGTGGGGTCAATGAAGTCCCCTCAGCATTTATATTGTAATCCCGTACCTTATTCTGTAGATCCTTTGTCTGTGTCATCCATGTGAATGAGTCACAGTCAGTGCTTGACCAGTTTGCACTCTGTGAGAGCCTGAGAGAAAGTTTTCTCTCCATGTGACTCTCCCCAGGCACACTATAGAACTTTGATCTCTTTCCTCTGTGGCTCCATAATTGCATTGTTCAGAAAATTTGGGGCTCAAATGAGTTTCATGATGTTACAGTACAGGCTCTCCTCTGTCCTGAGTCTTTGCTGACCTTGAAAGGCTAGGGCCAAAATGTTGGCTGGCCTTGTGGCTCTTCTATTTCTCTAATTTTGCTCTGAGAACTTAGGTTTTTAGCCATCCAAAAGAAAAGCTGATTAGTACGCTAGAGCATATGCCGTTCACTTTGCCTTAAGTATCTGACTCAATTGTTTTTACTTGTTGTACATTTCTATTTATATTTCTACTTTTCACTTCTTATACTAGGGAGACTATATGATATTTGCATATGTGTGTCTGATTTATTTACTTACGTATATAATGTTCAAGTGGTATCCACTTCAATATAAATGTTTCAAGCTTATCATTCTTAATAGCTGAGAAATACTCCATTATTAAGAAATACCACATCTTTTTCAACCATTCCTCATGTGACTGACATCTTGGTTGTTTCCAAGATTTTACTATGACAAATTGTGCTGCTACAGACATAGATACACATATATCACTATGACATAATGTTTTAAGTTCCTCTGGGAAAATTCTCAGTAGGGAGGATAGACAGCTTTAATGGGATATCACAACTTGCAGATGACATGATACTTTACTTGGAAGACCCCAAAACTTCCACCAAGAAACTACAAGAACTGATATGGAAATTCAGTAGCAAAGCAGAATACAAAATCAATACTCAAAATTCAATAGCATTCCTCTACCCAAAAAACAAGCACATTGAAAGGGAAACAATAGAAACAATACTCTTTAGAATAGCACCACAGAAAATGTAATACCTTGGAATTCACTTAAGCAAGGAAGTCAAAAATCTTTTCACAGAAAATTACAATGCCCTAAGAAAAGAGATTATAGAGGATTTCAGAAAATAGAAAGATATTCTATGCTCCTGGATAGGAAGAACCAACATCGTGAAGGTGGCCACACTCCAAAAATTGCTGTACAGATTTAATGCAATTCCTGTCAAACTGCCAGCAACATAGCTCTCAGACCTAGAGAAATTGATACTAAAATTTATTTGGAACCACAAATCACCTAGAATAGCAAAGGCTATCATGGCCAATAAAGACAAGGCAGGAGGGTGATTCCTGACTTGAATTTATACTACAAAAACACTGTGATATAATCGATATGATATTGCCAATGAAATAGACCTGAGGATCAATAGAAATGATTAGAAGATGCAGAGGCATCTACTAACATACTCAGCCATCTGATCTTCGCCAAAGGGGCCAAACATACTCACTGGAAGAAAGATAGCCTCTTTAACAAATGGTGCTGGAAAACATGGCTTTCTACATGCTGAAAACTAAAACTTGACCCTGCTCTATCACCATGCTCTAAGCTAAAGTCAAAACGGATTCTAAACATTCAACCAGAAACACTCAATTTCCTGGAAGAGAAAGTAGGAGGAACTCTTGAAGACTTAGGGGTCGGTAAAGAGTTCATGAATAAACATATATTTGCATGGGAAACACTTGAAAGGATCAACAACTGAGATCAACTCTTTTTGAGGAGTTTCTGCATGTCAAAAGAAACTGACAACAGAGTAAAAAGACAACCCCCAAATTTTGGAAAAATCATAACTAATAAGCAATCAGGCAAAGGTCTGCTGTCTAGAATATATAAAGAACTAAAATATAATAGGGCTCTCAAGCTTAAAGACCCAGTTCAGAAATGGCCATCTGAGATGACTACACACTTCTCAGAGGACAAAATTAAAGAAGCGAATAAATTTATGAAAAAATGCTCCACATCGGTAGCCATTCATGAAATGCCAGAAAGAATGGCTATCATAAGGAAATCAACCAACAACAAATGTTGCAGAGGTTGTGGAGAAAAGGGAACACTTCTCCAATGCTGGTGGGAATGTAGACTGGTACAACCATTGTGGAGATCAGTGTGGAGCCTCCTCAAAGGAGTAGGAAATTACAATCTCTCAATGTGCTGTAGAAATAGTCAAGAGTTCCAAATACCTGTGAAGTCTCCCGGAGTACCTAGA
>PVKA01003581.1:56960-108313 GCA_004027165.1 Ctenomys sociabilis
GGTACTGGCTTTTAGAGGGGCAATGTTTCAAGGTATACACAGTAAGAAATTTGATGGGCCTCTGTTTTGATTTAGGTTGCTGTGTTTTTGTATACAGTGACAGCAGTCTGATTTCATTATTTTTTGTTTGTTTCTTTGTTTTATGTATTTGGTATAGAGTCTCAGTAGGCAGTTGGGACTCAGAGATCCTCCTTTCCTAACCTTCCCAGCACTCCTGCTTTCTGTGGCCAGAACAGTGTGGGGCTGGCATAGCATGTGGTACTGGGGATCAAACCCAGGTCCTTGTGCTTGCCAGGAAAGCACATTGACTGCAGAGCTATCTCCATGGCCCCTGATGTCATTGTTATTAATGGCAAAAGTGTGGATCAGCTGACATGTGAAGAGGTATGTGTTTGAGTTTGATTTTGGTTATCTATCCATTTCCTTTTTTATTTTACATTTATTTATTTATTATGTATTTAGTACAAGGCCTTCGGGATCTCACTGTGCAGAACAGACTCATTTAAACCTCATGTTCTCAGCCTCCCAAGTGCTGGGATTATGGGCACATGCCACCCAGCCCAGTCACATTCCCTGTTTCAGCATGCCCCTCAGGTGGGACCAGTACGGCACGCTGGGGATCAAATCCTGGTCCCTGCATCTACCTAAGCAGGTGCTTCAATCTGCTGAGCTATCTGGACAGCCCTTCCATTTCCCTTTTTAGTATCATAGTTTAATATGATAAATTTTAACTCCTATTTTTCAACAATTTTAAGATCTCTGTCAATGAAGTAAAGAGACATGAAATTAACAAAACTTTACAAATCTTCTTAACACAAGCTGAAATATTCTGTTATTTTTGTATTAGAAGGCCCAAATGTTTTTGAGATTCAATAAATAATGTTGTGAATATTTTTATAATTACTATCTATGAAAAAAAAAGATGTCTCTCCATGTTTCAAAGATGTTTCCAGTGAAATAAAGTTATACCCTATCATTGTGTTTCCGTGTAGCTGCTTCTGTCTTGTTCATTTAAGCCTGATGTAAGTTGGGCTATTGTAACTATAATAGGTGAAGAGAAAAAGTTTAGAAGTCATGCAATTTAAATAAACTTATTACTTATAATTTTATTTTTAATATTTCAATTAATTAATTAATTAATTAATTTGGTACAGAGTCTTGGTATGTGTTTGTTTTTGGTGCCAGAAAGTTGTGGCTGGGTTGATGGGCCCTACAGGGCATGCAGTACCAGGGATCGAACCCAGGTCCTTGCACTTGCCAGGCAGGTAGTTAGACAGCTGAGATATCTCTTTGACCCCTATAATTTTAAACAAAAAGAAAATAATAAACATTCTCAAAAGTGTGTGAAGAAATAACCATATAAGAAAATGAATGAGAATAAAGTTTTTATTTGTAATTGCAAAAGTTATGAATTTTCCAGGAAAGATACTGGTTTAACTAAAACACAATTTCTAAATAAATTGAATAGTTTTTCATTTTAGAAGGCTTCTATGTGCACAAGACAATGTTAAGCTACAGATGTAGTTTCTACCAACCCCATGTCAAAAGCATTCTTCCAATTTTGATAACAGAAATTGCCTGCAGATAAGTGAAAATATCTGCCAAATATTCCCAGGCAGAAGGAGCACAAAATCACTCACAGTGTTAACCAGTGATCTGGAGTAACTGAGAAATATCTTAATAGTATTAATGAAGATTTGATACTACAGATCAGTTTTAGAATTGGCATGTCAAGACTTTCAGGTGTGACAGAAATCATCCTGTTTAGTGCAGCACTGGCTTTAGCAGAAACATCCTGTAGTGCCACGTTCATCTTTCTTACTGGGGTAAAGATGCTTATAAAATATGCAATTGCTTTTTGTACTTGATTTAATCAGCGTATGCATCAAATGTTCCGCTGAAATAACTGTGGAAGTGAGGGTAATTTTTTATATGTTTTATTCAGTTTCAGTTTCACAGTATTTTTAGTATGTGTATTAGTTTCATGCTATATTTCCATTTGTACACCTACCAGGTTACTGAGGAAGTGTGCTTAAACATAGATGCACTATTACAGACCTTTTTCAGAGTGATACTTCTGTTAATAATCTTTTTAATGATTCATAATAAATTATTGAATAAATAATTATTATGTAACTTACATGATTATAGAACTTATATCTGCTTTTATCTTAATTCAGTGAAATGTTAACATTTACTCTGAACTAAAATGCTCTTTTTAACATTAATTATAGAAAGCATATAAATCTTTCTTCTTATTGCCTGACAAGTGCAATCTCTAGTTCCACAAAAAAAATCTTTCTTCTCAATTAACTAAGAGTAAGAAAAACTAGCTACATAATTATCTTACATGTGTCTGTGTATTCTCTTTTCCCTTCCTTACTTTCTTTTCCTTTTCCCCATCAAAATCTCTTCTTTTCCACAGTTTATTCCACATTCACAATATCCATTGTACATTTTGGATATTATTTAGTAATTTAGTTTCTCACACTAGAGAGACAATATGATGTTTACAGCCAAGGGCCTGATTGTATTCTCAGTGGTGAATATGAGGCTAACTATGCACAATGTATTAATTGTTGTTACTGTCCTGTATCAGTCAGTGTATTTCTAGAGGAACAGATATAATCGAAGGAAGAGATATAAAAAGGTGTACAAATGCATAAGAAATTATAAGATTGGCTTATTATGGTCAGCCACAGAGTTGGATGAAGAAACATGCAGAGAGCATAGGCAAACTAGAGTATGAAGGAATTAGTCCCAAGGGTCTCAAGCTCCCTGCAGTGTTCCATGAAAGTCTGTATCAGTCGGACGAGTCTACCGTGAAAGGCTGAAGAATCTGCAATGGAAAGCCTAAGGATGCAAGCCAGAGACCAAAGAGTCTGCACTAGAAGTCAGGAGATGATGTTGAAGCTGACTGAGAAAACTGGAGCTCCTCTGAGGAAGTGGAATACCAAATCTTCCTCAACTCTTTTATCTACCCTTTTTGTGCTGAGTTACTCTGGAGTGGGGCCCTCACAGAGCAGAATGTGGAACTTCCAGGTGATCCAGCCAAATAGAAGCAATGTATGGACCACTACAATCCACACCCTTGTCAACTTGTCAACTAGACATATTTCTTTAAATCGTTCCCCAGATATAGAGATGAGCATATAATTGAGCCAACATTGTTATAACTTTCCTGTGCACAAATGGGAACACACTAATATCCTTATCAAAATAAAAGGTAAGTTTTTTGCTTAATGTTTACACTTCACCATTAACCAAGGTATACTAATTTTTAAGAACTGGTACTAAATCTATATATATATTATAGTATAACAGAACAATATATAGGGGTGAAATGGTACAATTAAATGCTCTTTTCTGTAGCTCATCACAGGGTTGTAGCTGGTATTTAGTGATATTCTTCCACTCCCCATTCTTAATTCCTCTGGCCTTCAGCAATTACCTTGGCAGGTTTTGGTTCTTTCTTTGGTGGAGTGATCCATACCTTCCTTCCCTAAGTCTCTGGACCATTTGGCATTGTGCCTGTCTTAGGTTGTGTAGTTTCCCATTCACTTTAGTAACAGGGCATGATAATATTAAAACACACCCCAAGGGATCTCTGCAGTTCATGTATATTACTTTTTCCATTTTGGAGTAGTAATCCAATTTCCCCTTCATAGTCTGGGTCAGTCACCGCTGACAAAACTGTGACTCACTTTTTAGTTTGTTTCCTCAGATGCATGAGATCAAATTGAACAGGGGGAAATCTTAGCTTCCAGTTTAATGGTATCATTGCTGTGTTTCCTGGTATAAGCCTTCCCCTCTTTGAAACTAGGACTTTTAGTCTAACAGAGCATAAAGTCCTGGAGACAGGAAGCAAAAAATTTCGTAGTGGATCAATAGGCATAATGGCTCTTCTTCCTTTCTTTCCTCTTCCTTTATCTTCTCCTTGTTTTTCATTCTGTGTGTGTGTGTGTGTGTGTGTGTGTGTGCGCACGTGCGCACACACGTGAGCACATGCATCTCTCTGTCTATCTCTCTCTGTCTCAGCTCTCTGTATCTCTGTCTCTGTCTTTGTTTCTCTGTCTCTATCTTTCTCCATGTCTCTGTCTGTCTCTGTCTTTTGTCTTTGTCTCTTTCTCAAAAAGGAGTCAAACCAAGATCCTTCATGCTGAGCTTAATGTCCAGAGCTTTATTGTTTTGAGACAGGCTCTTGCTAGCCTCCCTGGCTTGAACTAAAATATGCTGACCTCATATCTCAGTGTCCCATCTAATTGGAATCATAGACACACACCTCCACATTAGGTCTACAAGATTCTTGATAATGCTTGATAGATCTGTCACTTTTTGAGTATTTAAAAAATGTATCAATTTCATGTGTTCTAATGTGAGTTTAAGATTTATAATTCTAATGACCACTTAGTGGATAAGAAGTTATGAAAACTCATGTAATTGGTGCCAAGGAGATGGCATAGTAGAACAGGTGCTTCCCTGGCAAGTGCAAGGGCCTGAGTTCAATCCCTGGTTCCACCGAAAAAACCCCCCAAAAAAACCTCATGTGATTTATTAGATATGTGGCAAATATCTTCCTGAAATTATGATGTCATAAAATAAAATTTAAAAATTACAGTGGCTAAATAAAATATTAGCCTAATTATTTTACAAATATGAATTATCTGAGTGTACTATAATCCTTTTTAACTTACCTATATTTTATATTTTATGTTAAAACACATTACATTTACTTATACTATATTACACTCATTTTATCCACTTTTATTATGTATATATATATATATATAGAGAGAGAAATATAGATATAGATACATAATTAAATGTATTTGGCACAGTGTCTCACTATGCAGCTCAGACTCATAGTGATCCAATTGTTTTCAGCCTCCCCAGCACTGGGATTACAGACATGTCCCACTACACCCAGTCTCATTGGCCAGTAGGGATGTGGTTGGTATGGCAGGGATCAAACAATATTTTTTGTGCTTGCCTAAGCAGGCACTTAGTTTGCTAAACCATCTAACTGGTCCTATCCACTTTCAGGCTTTCTTTCTTTCCTTCCTTTTCATATTTCCTACCTTATTTAATTCGTTTTCTTTTCTATTTCTTTCCTTTTTCCTTGGATTCTTCCTTCTTTTTTTCTTCTCTTAGCTTATTCCACTCAGCTACATTGCCAGCCCATATATATATGAATATATATGACATTATATAATTAGGATATATACATATATAATTATATAATTACATACATTATATAATTATGTGATTAGGATATATATATATATATATATATATATATATATATATATATATATATATATATATATATATATATATATATATATATATATATATATATATATATATATATTCCCCAAGATGAATGTAATTGCTATGTATTATAAATATGGACTACTAATAAAAATGAATAAGTAGGGGTCAGGGAGATGGCTCAGTTGAATAAGCACTTCCCTGGAGAAGCACAAGGGCCTGAATTCAATCCCCAGTTCTGCAAAAAAAAAAAAAAGATAAATAAATTTATGGCCCATCCCCAATTTTCTTGTACCATTTATCGAGCTGTTCATTTTACTAAAGTGTTTTGAAATTATCTTACTGATAATTTAAATACACTTATCCTCATGTCAGTTTTAGAAATTCATATTCAATTCTACTAACTGATGTTTCTTTCTGGCATCACTACTTTCTAGCTATTTGCAAAATAGATGTACTAGTTTAATCTTTGGCCACATGAATGCTAAAGTTATAAGCAATGTATCTCATTATTATTAATTTTAAATGTTCTAATTCTTGAGTCTTAATTTTTTACCTTCTAAATAAAGGTTAAGATTTTTATGTTAAGATTATTTTTTATTTAAACTAATATAATAAATCCTCTTAGACAAATCTGAGGGTTGAAAATCATAGAATATTCCATGGTTCATTGGAAGCAAATAACCTGAAAGTTTCCAAACATCAGCATATTATACAATTTATGTGAAGATTGGTGAATGACTTGTGGAAAAATTAAGTAATTTTATCATCTTTTTAAATAATATGTATTTTCATAGGTTTTCTAATTCAGAAATTGGAAGGATTTGGGGTATATTGATTTTGTAAAAAGATAATGTAGGCGTGATTATCAAATACAGTGAATACTTAAAAATCTTTAAAATGAAAGTCCTATGTAGGTCATCTTCTGCCTCACACAGGCTTTCTATTACTTTGGTTTTCTTTTCTTATTTTTTGTTTGTTTAATTTAATATTACTTTGAAATATAGAAACAAAAGCTAGAAGAAAAATCAGAAACAAAGACAGAAACGGGGCAACATACAACAATACAGAGTTTCAAACCAATAATAGCTGATTAACAATGGCTGATTTTTTGTCTATTTTTATTGTCAGATCTGTTGCTTAGATTAACAGATATGGTTATGTAAGATTGGAGACTCCTCAAAGAGCTAGGGCTGGAAATCCCATTCAATCCAGCCCCTTCTAGGTACTTTCCCAGGAGACCTGTAAACATCATATCACAATATATGTTCATAGCAGCACAATTTGTCATAGTCAAATCTTGGAAGCAACCAAAATGCCTATCACTTGAAAAATGGGTGAAAAAGATGTTGTATAGAGAATTACTCAACTATAAAGAAAAATTTTTCTCTCACTTTAAATGCACTCAGTTCTCGCTCTTGACACTTTTTTAAAATTATTTATTGAAGAACAAATAGCAGTCAGACAGTTTCAAATCAAATTAACAGGACAGATTCAATAATTAACACATTGCAAATTGTTTTCGTAATTTTGGAAGCAGCTCTGGAGGTCCTCTTTCGCTCTGTCAAAGCATCTTTACCTGTGCTTTTGCAGCCATCTGGCTGTGCTAAGCTGATTCAAGGCACTTACCTTCTTTGTCACGATGACACTGGGGAAAGCCCAAAGGTCGCACAATGGTGGGTTGCATGACTAAGGTGGATGAGCACACAAGGTACTGACTTACCAGCAAGATGTTTTGTTGGATGACAGTCAGCACTCACACTCATCATATATTCTATTACACCCTATAAAAAATACTCATGAAAAGGCCTTCTATAATGGGTTCGAATAGTGTCAGTAATGATGGGATAAGTGTGTTGAAAACAATAGAGTATTTTGAGCAAATTTTTGGCAATGTGTCTTTTACTGCAATTTTTTTTATCTAAGCATACTGCCTTGTTTGATATTCCCTTGCATATTTACAAGGACAATCTTCAGGAACACCTTTAATTCCTTTGAATAGGACCTTATCAAGAAACTCACAAATTACAAAATAAATTAAAATAGTTAAAATAGTGTTTTTGTTTGATTGTTATATATGATCGCATATAATCAGCCTTGTACATAACTAAGCTCCTTGCTGGGCTTTGGCTCAGACTGAAGTACCACGAGTCTCTGATGCTGTTGGTACTGCTGATCTAGTTCTATACTAAGCCTATGACCAGCACTTAAATGTGTCCACTGTGCAAGTAGAGAAAAGGAGCTATTCACTGATTTACAACACAATCTTCATTCAACCATTAAATTATTAGCACACACATTAGGATTCCCACCACAAGGCCAAAGCTTTTGTAAGATGGAGGCTTGTGATCAGGATATTTGTGAAATAAGGTTATTGCTGAGAGAAATCCCTGATTTCTTGGTAATTTTCTACCACTAGACAGCACCCAATGATCTCTCTTAAAGTGTTTAATTTTGATTAAAGTGTAGAACTACTTGAAGAAAGACAACAAATCAATTGCTAATATATGTTCCAAATCCTTTATTTTGTAAATGTTTAAAAGTATAAATGTGTATAACAGGCATTTCACGAATAATTACATTAGACTCTATTCAATAAATTCTATTATAAATATTTAAGGTTTAGACTATGTTTATACAAGATATTCATTCTTATGAAACATGTTAGTAGCCATTGCATCATACAGCTAACAAATGCTTTCTTCTTATCTTGTTAAGAGGAGTTAAAGTTGATCCATTCCTGAAGAATCCCAAACACGGCTCAGTCTTGTTAACTCAGGTGATATATTCATGTGTCTGCTACTTTGGAACTTCTAAATAAATCTCCTGGTTCTAGATATATGTAATTATGATGAATGATTATTTTGTGTTGTGGCCATTTAATATATACATAATATATAGGCATAATGTTACACAGAATAAAAATAATGAAAAAACTAGAATCAATATAGAATTTCAAACAACAAGGTGATAGAAATTCAACAATTGTCGTATCTCATATTGTTGTCTTCAAAGTAGTTGTTAAGATTACCGATGTAAGATTATAAAATTGGTCAAAAATTAAGTGTTAACTGTTCCTTTCAATAAACCAATAGAAATTCATAGTAAAATAATTATTTTAGGAATCACACACACACACACACACACACACACATTTTTTCCCCTTCCTTCCTTGATTCTTTTCTCCTTTCCCTCATCCCAGTTGTTACCTCTTTTGAACAGATTCTTTATCCATCACAGCTTTCATATTTTATGAGCTCTTTCAGGTAGCGAGACAATATAATGGTTTCACATGCAGATGTGACCTATTTCGCATAATGGTAGATGAAATAAGTCCATTGACCTATTTTGATATTAGTAACACCCCTGCAATGTATTTCCAAACAGCATTTACCTATCATTACTTTCTATACTGCTCATTCCCATTTAGTTTGGTTGTATTTCCTGACCTATTTTATTTTCCATATTTTATGCTAGCCTCAGAATGGCAAAGCCAAACAAACAAATTCTTGAAGGATAAGTTTTAAAAAGTGGTTAGTTCCTATATGTTGTCATGAACATATATAAAGAGGAGAATCTATAGCTGCACATTCTCCCCCTTTGATCAATATCACCTGTTTTATTTTAAAGGCAAACATCAAGTAGGTAAACACATAGATAGAAAATTTTATCTGCAGGCTGGGGAGATAACTTAGGGTCCAGGGAAATAGCACAGTGGCAGAAGCACATGCCTGGAAAATGCAAGGTCCTGAATTCTATACCTGATACAAAGGAAAAAAAAAAAAGAGAAGAAAATTTTATCTGTGACAATGATTTCAGCAAATGATACTGACGACAGTGGCCATTTGTCTTTTAAAAATAAATTATGAGTTTGGGACCAAAGGACAAAAAGAACAAAGAGAGATGTGTATTTTGACCAACAGTTTAAACACAGGAAGGGTGATAGCTGTTGGAAGGAAGAAAGAAACCACTTAGCAGCTAGGCTTATGAAGGAGTCTTAGGGGGTGCTGACTAGCACAACAAATTATTATGGTTTGCTACAGCACATGGAAAAACTTGAAAAATACAATACCACGTGACAGAGCCATGTTTCCAATAATATAAGCAAGGGGATTAGAGAAGAATCAGTTCAAAATGTATACTTGAAATAGGAGAAAGCACCTATATGAAGAGACTCTTCAATTCCTGAGACATAAAAACTATATTTTAGATTGCAGTGAGTTACTGAAAGTTGAAACTATAAGAATAATGGAACCACTTTCATCTTCCCCCTTCATAATTTTTACATAATTATTTTACACAGATTGAGCTTGTGTCAAGAATTGAACTCAGAACTTGTGAGACAAATACTGTGCTGCTGAGCATTATCCCTAGTGACACAGAATCATTTAAATCAAATTATATAAGAGGTTGAATAGATGACATATCTGGATAGAAAGATATGACATATTAAAACATAGATATCATACTGTCTCAGTTATTTCCTCTCATTGTTGGAAGAAAATATCCAACACCCAAAATTAAGAAAGGAAAAGTCTATTTAGCTCACAGGTAGTGGAGGTTTCAGCACATACTCATCTGGATCCAAGACAGAATGTTCTGGGCACAGGGCAGAAGTTCATAGTGGTGGAAAACAGCAAAACAGCAAGAGTGTAAGGGAGAAGTGGAGGCAACAATAGCAACAGAGATCAGCTCTGTCTCCCTTGTGTTGTACTCAGGCTGTCCACCGCAGCCTGGTATAGCACTCACACACATAATCCCAGAAGTGGATCATGAATTAATTGCAAACTCTAGAAGTCCACCCTATAAACTACCTGAGGCTTTAGAGAGACTGCTAGACACAAACCATAGCACGTAAAAATACATTAAAATCAACTGAAAGTTGTTGTAAGAATGCCAATTGTTAGACTTACATACTCCTCAGATTTAAATAATTTGGGGTCTTTTTGACAATTTATTTAGTTCTCTATGTGAATTTTTTTTTTCTGGTGTGGGGGATTGAACTCAAGACTCTGTGTTTGTGAGGCAGGAGCTCACTTTACTGAGCTATCTCCCAGACACTGTGATTATTTTTCTACACCTGTTGATGTTCATTTTTAGGCCACTTAGGATAAATAAAAACTTGACTTTTATTAGACTTTAGAGTAGGAAAAAGATACCAACAATTCTCCACTTCAGTCTGCATTGTAAAACTTAACATTATCACATGTATGTTGTTATTTATGTGTGTTAAACTGAAAATTCATCCTTCTTCTCTAGTTGCATAAATCTTTCAAGCATAGTTTTTGTTAAGCCTACCTCATTATATTATACTTTGCAGATATTGTATTTTTTCGCAAATTAAAAATTTTAAGGAATCGGCCTGATAGCTCAGCAGACTAAAGTACCTCCTTAGGTAGAGCGCAGCAGCCTGGGTTTGATCCCTGGCGTGCTGTGCCAGCCCCACCCTCAGAGCATGCTGAGATGGTGACTGAGAATGAGCATAGTGGCATGTGTCTGTAATCCCAGCCCTTGGGAAGCTGAAACCAAGAGAATCATTATAAGTCCAATCTACATGGTGAAACTCTGTAAACCATGCCCAAAACAAACAAACAAAAAAATTAAGCATTGCATTATATGCATATTGGCAATCATCTTCCTCTAAGATCAATTACTCCCTTGATGTCTCTGGTCACAGTTAAGTTATTCTCACAGTATTTCATACTTTATCATTATCTGTTATAGTGACCTATGACAAATGGGCTTTGCTGTTTTCTTGTTCACAGGCTAGACACAGATTCCACATAATACAGTGAGTGTCATCAATGTAGATGGCTTTTTCCTTTGCCAGAGATCAGCTTTCGTTCCCAATCTCCTCCCCTGAGGCACCACAGGATTGATATTAGACAAATTAACCTTCCAGTTGCCTCCAAGTGTTCATAGGAAAAACAGCACACATCCAACTTTAAATCAAAAGCTAGAAATGATTCAGTTTATTGAGGTAGGCTAAGGCAAGCTAACATCTTATACCAAATAATTACTCAAGTTGTGAATGTAAACAAAACAAAAATTCTTGTAGGAAATAAAAGTGATATTCATTTGAAAACTGTACCTACATGCTTATATGGAACAAATTTTTGTGGTCAGGACAGAGAGTAAACTCAAGGAGGCTCAAAGTCCTCTAAGCCAAAACCTAACACAGAGCAAAGCCCAGATTCCTACTCTGTGCAGTATAAGTGTAGTGAAAGCCATGGAAGAAAAGTCGAGAGATAGGAGTGGCTGATTCCTGGACCTTAAGGAAAGGGGTTGCAGCCAGAACAGGAACCTGTAAGGTGGAACAACCAGTGCTATATGCATGACAAGTTATCCAGAAGATCTAAGATCATTGATGCAGCTAGCTACATTAAACAACAGCTTTTCAAAGCAGATAAAACAGCCTGTTTGAGAGGTGTCTCAGACTTGATAACTAAAGATAGCCAAGACCTGACTATAAATGATCAAAACTGACCCTCTTTTGAGAGATAAATGTAGTTGGTGACTTTAAGTTGATAATAATGAATATTTTCTTTTATTTTAGTGTCCTTCAGCATTATAATAAACATAATGCTCTTGGGTTTTATAATTGGAACAGTAAATCTTACATTACAGCAAAGCTCTATAAAGATATGGCTTGCTGAATATTTATATGTTTTTTGAATATTTTCAATTTTTTTGAGACCTACTATTTAGGAAAAATATTGCTTTCAAAATAATGCTAATCATAACCACCAGTTTTCTCAAAATCTCTGACAGATATGTACAAGAAGATTAATCTTGTTTTTATGCTTGCTAACATGAAAGTAATTCTGCACAGAATCTCAACCTTTGAATATGATTATTTAAGAAATTCATTTTGTAGTTAAGAATTAACTACATGTAATTAACTTGCATGTAATCCTCACATTTTGGGAGGCCGAGGCAAGAGAATCACAAGCTCCTATTCTACCTTGTCAACTTTGTGAGCTAGCAAAAGCCTGTCTTAAAAACATGCAAGCAAGCAATCACCTTTGTAAGGAAATGACTGCCACAGGTCATGATTTTTCTGATGGATCTGAGCCAAGTCAATTGAAAAAGACTTATGGAAGGGACTCACCATCCTAGGCATGGTGAAGTCCATCTGTGAGTCATGGGAATGGATCAATCAAATGTGGCTTACCATGCTTGCTAAGCCACATTTACAATCACATTTACAGCAGGTTTAAGAAATTAATTCTAATCCTTATGGAAGAGTTTGTAGAGTTCAAGACTTCATTGCAGAAAGTAACTGCAGATGAATTAGAAATACAGAATTACCAGTGTTGCCTGAAGTTGTGATTAAATTGTGCTTATGTGAAATAATTTTTTTTTTTGTCTTTTTTGAGACAGGGTCTCACTGTGCAGTTCAGGCTGGCCTTAAGCTCACTTTGTAGCTCAGGCTGGTCTCGAACTCACAACAATCCTCCTGCCTCAGCCTCCCTAGTGCTGGGATTACAGGCATGCGCCACCACGCCCGGCAACAATAAAATTTTAATGGGTGAGAAATTGCTTCCAATGAGTGACAGAGTAGTCTTACAAGACAGAATCTACTTCTGGTGATCAGTATTGTAACAACAGCAAGTTACTTAAAATATAATGTAGCTTAGTTAATAGAGAAGTGACAGAGTTGGAGAAGACCATCTCAGTTTTGAAGTTCCTTTGTGAATAAAATGCTGTCCCACTGCACTGCATGCTACAGAGAAAGCTTTCATGACTCATCTGATGCAGGCAACTGCATTGATATCCTAATTTAAGAAATTATTACATACCACCTTGAACTTCACCAACCACTGCCCTAATACCTACCAAAACTCATAAAGACCTCTAGACAGCAAAATGATCATACTTCTCTGCACATCCTGTATTCATTACCTTATTTTGCAATTAAATATTTTTAAACTAAGCTATGTGCATTTTAGACATAGCAATACTATGTTATTCACACTTACATTATTAAATATTCATTGATTATTAAATATGTAAATGTGTGTTTACACTAACATAATTATATGCACTATGTTTCAAAATAAATACATGCACTGTTTCAAAGACCTTGATTCAGGATATCTGAAGATAGTCTAACATTTTATCTGAGAGATTTTAATATCGTTTATAAATTACATGTCATTGATGGACATACAAATTTTTATACTGTCTAGCTCAGCTTTAATTGTGTTCCTTCTGCACTGTGGAAACTGCATATTCACTTCAATATTCCTGACCTATAATTTTTTTCTGGTTTGTGGATTCTGAGTCAGTTGTAACAATTTCCTCATGAGTTAAATACAATTTTTAACTTATGCTCTTTTAAAAATGATAGCTATAATTTTGTCTTTTTCGGAAAATTATTTCTTAATAGATACTATCTATTGTCAATTATGCATATTTTAAGTTTTACTGACACTAATTAGATAACTCAGAGCCAAACTTTTGAAAGCTTTTATTGTCAATTCTATCATAAATAACACCATATATTTAATTTCAGTTTTTGAAAAAGATAAAAAGAAATGCGAATTACAAATGGCAGAAAAGGCTTTAATTCAAGCACATTAACTACCTTTTGATGTTATATTGTCATGGCATTAACTGAGATTATCTTGTATTTCTTGTCTACTTTGATTTCTGTTTCTTATGTCTCTTTCGAATATCACCTCCTCTAGAGCTGTGAGCTCCAATGCTGTCTTCTGTGCTAGCAAACATTTAGTTCTAGTCACCAAAAAAATCCAATATAATTAACTGTATTTTTCTCATAATTATAATTAAGTGTTATTCGTTATATGTATACCAATAATTGAAAATTTGGAGATGCTCAGTTATTCACAGTCCCCCATCCCAAGCTCTATGGGCACTATGGGCAAGATGTACAGTGTTTCTCTCCATGCTTGCTAAAGCTGCCAGAGCAAAATACCACTGAGTGGATGATTTAAACAAAAGACATTATGTGCTGACATTTCTGGAAACTGAAGTCCACCATCTATATTTAGACAGGTTTGTTTTCTTGAGGCCTCTCTCTTGGGCTTGCAGGTGACTTCCTTCACACTGGGGGCCCCCACATAGAATCTTCTCTGTGGGCACACACCCCAGGAGCCTCTCCTGTCCTAAAATCTTATGACCCCAGTCAGATTTCATTAGAGGCCCTCTAAATTCTTTCTTATTTTAATAACCTCTTTGAAAGCCCTGTTTCCAAATTCAGTAAATTCTGAGGTATAGGGTTTAAACCTTTCATAACTAAATGTTGGGCAGAGAGATATGCAGAGCTTTACTTTCACATTCGCCATGCGGAATCCCAAGAAAACTCAAGGAATAATCTCCTTATAATAGTATAGGCAAAATAACTGTTCATTTGGATTGCATTAATGAAGTTTTATTTAATTTTATTTTGAAAAATGTTTCTTTTATGACAGATAAATCATACAGAAACTTCAATCTATAATTCAGCTTAAAGTTGATAATTTACATATTCATGATTGATTATCAAAATATATCAATTGACATTGTCATAACATTAGTCACTCTACAGACATTTTATTAAGATTTTATGAATTCTTCTGCCATGGCTCATTTTGCTGTGGAACACAAATCAGTACCCATCACATTTAGTCTCCCTTTCTCTTCTATCTTTTTCCATCTATGGTGCTATATAAATATTTCTATGTTCTTAATGATTCTAATATTTTGTCTTAGCTTTGAAAAATATCCCTCAGATTTTGTATACTGTTTCTCATTATTAGATTGAGGTAATGCAATATGTCAAGAAAATTTTAAACTTGACCATGTGGTATATTAGGTTAATAATTTGGTTCTTTATATTCTGAGTTCTTCCATAACAAATTTCTCTGTGTTGCTGGTTTAAACTGCAGAAATTCATCATCTTTTAGTTTTTGAGATAGGGGTTTGAAATCAACGTGAGAGCAATGTTAATTCCTTCAGGAGATGCTAAAGGATAAAGTACCTATAACCTTTCTCTAGTTTGTGCTGATGGTTTGCCAACCCTTCCTGTCTCTTGAACAGTGGATACACGGAGCACCACCTCTGCTTTTTATGGCCAACTTCTGTGTCCATATCTCAAATCTCCTCCTAATAAAGACAATAGTAAATAGATTTAAAGCTCTCCCTAAACTTAGTTAGTATGATTTAATCTCAAGATAATTAAGAATATTTATAGTTTCCTATAAGGTCAAATTCGTAAGAACATTGGGGTTAAGAGCTGGTCATTCTCAATGAACAGAAAAATAAACTGAGATTTTCACTGTTTCTCATTTGAAATTAAAAATCATATTGAAGGAGATATTTTGCAATGATTTCAAGAAATTGTCTTGTTTCTTTATATACTTTAACATGGTAATTTTAGCAACTATGCATTAATCTTTCCTGTGACAAATATTACTTTGATATTCTAATGGTGAATTTCTACTTCCCTTGCCCCTTCACATTCATTAAGTGGAATTGCCTTATTAATCTGCTTCTGTGAACCTGTGTGTCTCACTATCTCCCTCATAATCTATGTTTGTTTCTATCATTATATTACCACATATATAATCAAAAAATGTAGAACACCTGTTCCATTTTAATTTCTGCTAAACGAAGAAAGCAACTTTAGTATAAATATGTCCCAAGTATTTAAAACATATATGCATTAAGATATCTATTGTTTATCTCAAAGTAGTGTTTTGTTAGGCAATTCTATCAAGTGTAGACCCTGACACATTTTATTCTGCTATACAATAATCATAATAAAATTCTTTCATTTACTTTATTGCTAAAAAATTTGTTGTTCAAAAGAACTTTATCATTGGATTTTCTTTTATGTTGGCATCTATGGCCTTTTTCTATGGGATAATTATTTGAATTCTTTCAATATTTTGGCACCATAGAAAGCTGAAGCCATAACTTACATTTTCGGTGTTGTAACTCTGAAATCAGCAGCTTCTTCAAAGAGCTCTAGATCTTTCAGTGAAGAATTATATTTGAAAAATGTTTTTTTTACCAGTACAAAGAGGTCTTTATTCATATGTCAATGCACATCCACAATCATTTGTATTTATTTCTGAATATTTGACTGTGATAGGCAAGGAAAATGACTCCATAAAATGCCAGTGTGGTAAAGACTCCTGTGAATTATTTATCTTATATGGGAAGCAGGACTTCACAAATTTGATGAAGTTGAGAGTAAATAAAAGGGTAGAATATTTGGGTGTATCCAATATAAAGGCAAGGCTTGACATAAGTGAAAGAGAAAGATAGAGCTAATATCCAAATTAGAGAAAACTTTGAAAAATACTCTGCTGCTGACTTTGAAAGTGAGGAAAGAGGCCACAAGTCAAGGAATACTGACAGCTTTTATAAGATAGAAAGAGACAGAATTACTTATGTTTACTTTTTCCTTAGAGCATCCGGAACAGACTATATACCTGTCAACACCTTTATGTAATTCAACATTTTTGGACTAATAACTTTAAAAGATATAGAGAAATAAATCTATATTGTGTTAACACACTTAAATTACAGCTCTTTGTTCTAGAAGTAATAGAAAACTGGTACTTGTTCTACAGTTCAAAACAAAAAAATAGTGAGTTCTTATTTCTTCTTCTTGTTCCAAACCAATAATATGGAGTTTATGTCTTCTCTGCCTTCCTATATCGAACTTTGTTCTCCAATAGTGGAGAATCTAACTGTTATTATGTATGATATGATCACTTATATATTCAGTGTGGTAAGCATATGAGGGTAAATTAATTTCAGTGCTTCCTAGCCATAACTTTATGAGAAACAAATTCATTAGAATACAGAATGTATGTATATGCACACCTAGTTTAATATTATAAAAAGGCATATAAACTTTATTGAAAATACTGATATCCAAAAATAGAATAGAGAGTTAGAGAGATAACTTGGTGAATTAAGGGTGTGCCTGGCAAAAGCTAGGATCTGGGTATGATCCCCAGTATTGTATGCTGTGCAGGACCCGGAATCCAAGATGCACTGTGGTGCCAAGTGAAACAAAGTGTGGTGACTCATGTCTGTAATCACAAGACTGGGGAGGCTAAGACAGAAGGATCCATGTGAGACTGAAATGTATAATTAGATTCTGTAACAAAAAATAAATAAGTAAATAAATAAATGATTTTTTTTTTTTTTTGGAACCGGGGATTGAACTCAAGCCCTTGCGCCTGCCAGTGAAGTGTTTATTCCACTGAGCCATCTCCCTGGCCCCTTAAATAAATGATTAAAAATAGCTATGCTCAGGCTCAGGGAGTGTGGGGCTGAGCTCCTGCGCTCCCCTGTGATGGTTAGATTTCAATGGATCTAGCATAGGCCAGCCCCTGAGTGAGTCCTTCTGCCTCATTCTTGGGACCCCTTCTGTCCTGCTCTCTAGGGAAACCTCCACCACTTCCACCCAGCCCAAGCCAAGGATCAGCGAGTGTGGGGGAGAGCTTCAGCCTTCCTATATGCCCCCTGTGCTAGAGACACAACAGAGGGGCACCACAGGTTCACTGTTGCACCAGAGGGGCATAACAGGTTCACTTCCAAGGACTTCAGCAGGAAGGAGCTGAACATACACCTAGACCCAAGTGAGGCATAACTGGATAAACTTAAACTTAATAGATCTGCACCTGAATTTCATAAGATGCTAAAGTTATAACTGCACCAAAGCTCTACACAAAAGGTCAGTGCTGGACGAAATGACAAAGAGAAGCAGCAAAATGCAATTTCATGTCTTGAACCCACCCAGAACAAGTGTAGAGGACACTAGCTCAATTAAAATGTATGAATTAATTGTGTAGGAAGTAAAGAAACAACAGCAGAAAGGAATAGAGGAACCTAAATCTGAATTAATTTCTGAAATAAAAGAAGACTCTCTGAATTTATAGCATCAGAAGTAAAGAATCAAATACAGAAGCATATGGAGGAAACCCAAACTGTAAAATACGGCAGTAAAAGAATAGCAGCTTCTAAAGAAGACATTGATAAAAAGAAGATTAGAAAAATGATGGGTTCCTTGACTGAACAATACAGGAAAGAAATAGATCACATGAAGCAGAGTCAGAGATACAGAGAAACTTAAAATCTCAAACATAAGCCTGCAAAACTGTTTGAATGAAAGAGGAAACAGATTTCAGATGTTGAAGACAGTGGTGCAGCTATTGAAAAAGTAAAAAAAAATCTCTTAAAACAACTAGAATGCAGAAAAAATAATTCATCACCTGTAAGACAATGCAAAAATAAACAATATGAAACTAATAGGTATCAATGAGAAGGAAGGAGTCAATATAAATGATATAAAAATAATATGAACAGAAGTAATAGACGAAAACTTCCCAAATATGAGGAAACAATCTGACATTCAGGTAACCAAAGCATACAGAATGCCAAATAACAACTGAATTAAAAACATACCAAGACATATAAGAGTCAAGATCCCAGAAATCCAGCAAAAGAACAATGTACTGAAAGCCAATGGAGAAAAGAAGCCAATCACATTCAAAGGAAAACCAATCAGAACTGTGGCTGACTTCTCTTCACAAACCATGGAGACAAGAAAAGCATGGAGCAAAGTACTTCAATTCCTCTATAAAAACAAATCCCAGCCCAGACTGGTGCAGCCTGCAAAACTCTCCTTCAAGCTTAATGGAGTAGCAAAATATTTCCATGATAAAGAACAACTAAAGAGTTTCATGATGACAAAGCCAACCCTATAGAAACTACTGCAAGGTGTTCTAGACAGGGGCCAAAATGATCAGAACTCCACCAAAGAGAAGTGAAGGAACAAAATCAGAAGAGCAAACATCAAACACAGGAAAAAAGGAGTAAACAACAACAGGTATATAACATGGCAATAGTAAGTCAACACATCTCCATTATAACCATCAATGTAAATTGAATCGATTTAGAATTAAGAGAAGTAGACTGACACAGTGAATTAGACCTCACCAACAACACCTTATCCCAAAAAGATGTGTGAACCAGACAAAAAATTAGCAAAGTAGCACAAATGAAATAGAGCTTGGAACAAATGGACTTAGTAGATATATACAGGGTGTTCCAACTAAACATAGCTGAATACATATTCTTTTCAGCTACACATGGGTCATTTTCTAAAATAGACCACATACTAGTGCAGAGGTCATGCTTAAGTATATGCAAGAAAACAGAAATTATCCCATGCATATTATCTGACCACAGTGCATTGAAACTGGAAATGAATGACAAAATAAACCAGAAAAAATTCTATATACATGGAAATAAAACAACACCCCATTCAGCAAACAATGAGTCACAGATGAAATTAAACTAGAAATTCAACAGCATCTACAATTCAATGAAAACTCATCCACAGCTTTATGGGATGCAACAAAAGAAGTTCTCAGAGGGTCATTCAAACCTGTGAATTCACACATTAGGAAAACAGAATGGGAACAAATGAACACCCTGATGCTTCATCTCCAACATCTAGAAAAGGAAGAGCAAACCAAACACAGAACCCAGAGCTGGATGAAATAATAATGATCAGAGCAGAAATTAATTCATTTGTGATGAGAAAAGAGTTCAAAGAATTAATGAATCAAAAAGCTGGTTCTTTGGAAGATTAAATAAAATTAATAAGTCCCTAGCTAACATCATCAAAAAGAAAGAAATAATTCAAACAGAAGCAATAAGGAATGCAGTGTGTAATTACCACAGACTCAGTGGAAACTGAGATAATTATCAATAGTGACTTTGATAATCTTTACGTTCACAGAATAGAAGACAAAGAAGAAATGGGAAGATTTCTATAAAGGTACAAATTACCAAAACTGAATCAAGAAGATATAACAACTCTCAATAATCCAATAACAACCAATGAAATAGAAAATGTCATAAAAAACCTGTCGACAAAGAAAAGTCCAGGTCCTTATAGATTCACATCTGAGTTCTACAAGAAATTCACAGAACATATAATCCCTACACTCCTCAAATGCTTCAATTAAATTGAAAAGGAAACCATTCTCCCAAATCATTACTGGAGGCAGGTATTATACCGATACCAAAACCAAGGAAAGACACAACAAAGAAAAGAGAACTACAGGCCAATTTTCTGCATGAAGATAGATGAAAAATCCTCAGTAAAATCCTAGCAAATAGAATACAGCAAATCATTAAGAAGACAATACAACATGAGCAAATAGGATTCATTCCAGGGATGCAAGGGTGGTTCAATATATGTAAAACTATAAATGTAGGACACTATATCAATAGAGTGAAATCTGAAAACACCATATGATCAACTCAGTTGATGCATAAAAGGCTTTGACAAAGTCTAATGCTCATTCTTGTTCAAAATCCTGTATCACCACTCCTGTTTAATATAGTTCTGGAATCATTAGCTAGAGCCATTAAGCAAGAGGGAGAAATAAAATGAATAAGAATGGGTAAAGAAGAAGTTAAATTATAACTATTTGTGAATGACATGATACTTTATTTAGAACATCTAAAACTCTACGACGATGTTACTAGAATTGATAAACAGATTCAGCAGTATAGTATGATGCAAAGTCAGTACCCAAAGATCGATAGCAGTCCTCTACACAGATAACAATCACATTGAGAGGAAATTAGAGAAAAAATACCTTTTACAATAGAACCATAGAAAATGAAATACCTTGGAATTCATATAACTAAAGAAGTGGAAGATCTTTTCATGGAAAATTACAATACTCTGAAAAAGAGATCATAGAGGATTTCAGAAAATGGAAAGATAATTCTGTTCATGGATAGGAAGAACCAAGATCGTGAAAATGGCCATACTCCCAAAATTGTTGTACAGATTTAATGCAATTCCTGTCAAACTATGAACAACATTCCTCCCAGACCTAGAAAAATCATCCCTAAATTTTATTTGGAACCTACAGTAGCAAAGGTAATCCTGACCAACAAAGACAAACAGGAGGCATTGCATTTCCTGACTTGAAATTATACTACCAAACTACTGTGACAGAATCAGCATGATATCGGCAGTGAAACAGAGGATCAATAGAATAGATTAGAAGATGCAGAGGCCTCTGCAAGCCCACTCACCTGCCTGATTTTTGACAAAGAAGCCAAACATATATACTGGAAGAAAGACATCCTCTTTAACAAATAGTGTGGGAAAAACTGGCTCTCTTTATGCAGAAATCTAAAACTTGATCCAGGACTATCACCATGCACTAGGCTAAAGTCAAAATGGATTAAAGATCTAAAGATTAAAACAGAAACACTGAATCTCCTGGAAAAGAAAGTAGAAGGAAAAAAGGGTTTACAAAGATTTCATGAACAAAAATCAAATCTCATGGGTAATTCTTGAAAGAATTAACAACTGGGACCACCTCTTATTAAGAAGTTTTTGCACGTCAAAATAAATTACCAACAAAGTGAAAAGACAACCCATAAATTTCAAAAAATCTTTATGAATAAGCACTCAGACAAAGACTGCTCTCCAGAATTCATAAAGTACTAAAAAACATTACAGCCCTTAAATTTAAAGACCCAATCCATAAGTGGCAATCAGAGGTGAACACACACTTCTCAGAAGATGCGATTAAGATACCGAATAAATACATGAAAAACTGGTCCACATCATTAGCCATCCATGAAATGCAAAGTTAAATAACACTGAGATATGATTTCACCCAAGAAATAATGGCTATCTAAAGCAATTAACCAACAACAGATGTTGAAAAGGCTCTGGGTAAAAGGAAACGCTTCTGCACTGCTGACGGGTATGTAGATTGATGCAACCATTATGGAAATCAGTGTGCAGACTTCTTAAAAAACTAGGACTGGAAATCTCATTTAAGTCAGCTATCCCCATTCTGGAAATTTTCCTGTAGGAACTCAAAATGTTACATCATAGTGATATATGTGTACCTATTTTTAGAGCACTACAATTTGTGACAGACAAATCTTGGAAACACCCAAGACACCAGTCACCTAAGGAATGGATGAAAAGGATGTGGTATTTTTATACAATGAAGTATTACTCAGCTATGAAGAATAATAAACTCAAAGCATTTATATTGAAGTTGATGCCACATGAAGATATACTTGTACGTGAAATAATGTCCCATATGTGCAAATGTCTTACAGTCTCCGTGGTACATGAACTCAGATGAAGAAATACAAATAGAAAGGTATAACATAATTTAAAAGAAAGTGAGAAGTTGAGGAATGGAGCACAAAGAGAGGGTAACAGAAAAACTAAGGAACATGTCAGGTGCAAAGCCATAAACTTATACACACAATATGGGTAAGGCAATGATCTTTAGACTCATCAGCAGGTTTCTGAAACCATGACTAACTATACATGCTGATACCCGTGAACCAAGCAACTGCACTGAAGACAGCAATGGGTAATTTAAGGGTCACGCTTGGATTGCCTGTCATTCTGGTCTTGTAAATACATACTTCTTATCATGACATACCAATTATTACCATACTGTCTGTCAAGCAACAGTTTGTTAGCTGCTTTTGTTTTAAAGTGGGTAATAATAATATATCATATTTGGGATTAAAAATGACTATAAAAACACAGTCAATTATCCTACCACTTATATGTGTTCCAAAGTCAATCTTGCTGCAACACTGTGGTGTCACCTGCATTTGGTGTGTAGTGAGCAGCACAGTTATTGAGAGAACACACAGTGGGAAAGGCCAGACATGCATTCAAGCCATTCTCTTTCATGATCATGAGAGAACAGTTTTCCAATTTCTCATAGATTTCTATCATTGTCATTCCAGGCTTGATCCAACTCATAATGTATTTTCTCACTTGTCGATGTGCTTCCACAGCTTCTTGAAAATCATTCTAGATCTCCTCCCAAGTCTGATCTAAAGCTTTATTTTCTTCACCTATACGCCCATCCTGTGTGGGTGGGTGCTCGCACTCCTGTCCCTTGGGGAACACACTGATACGGAACAGGTCACAGATTGGCACAGAGGGATATATTATTATAAAAGCTATAGAAGATGCCACTAATACTCGAATAAAGTGTGGGGGCACTGATGCCCGTCTATGTGATGTGGGTGAGGCCATCCAGGAGGTAATGGAATCCTATGAAATGAAAATCGATGGGAAGACATACCAGGTGAAGCCAGTCTATAAGCTGAACAGACACTCAATTGGGCTGTACAGAATACATGCAGGGAAGACTGTGTCCATCATGAAGGGCGGGGAGGTGAACATATGGAGGATGGGGAAGTATATGCCATTGAAACCTTTGGTAGTACAGGAAAAGGTGTTGCTCATGACGACATGGAATATTCACATTACATGAAAAATTTTGATGTTGGACATGTGCCAATAAGGCTTCCAAAACAAAACACTTGTTAAATGTCATTAACGAACACTTTGGCACATTTACATTCTGCCTCCGATGGCTGGATCGCCTAGAAGAAAGTAAACACTTGATGGCACTGAAGAATCTGTGTGACTTGGGCATCGTAGACCCATGCCCACTACTATGTGATATTAAAGGGTCATACACAGTGCAATTTGAACACACCATCCTGCAGCGTGCGACTTGTAAAGAAGTTGTCAGCAGAGGAGAGGACTATTAAACTTAGTCCAAAGCTGCTCACATTTTTATTTTCTAATCTTTGTTGGAATACATTATACTAGGATTAACTTACAACGTGTTGTCTGTTTTAACAGTGGACCTATGCAATGCTTTATCCATGTTTAAAAAAAATTTGGTTTCAATGAAAGTCAAACAATCCATTAATGTAATGAATTAACCAAGGAAAAGGTTTTCAGGGCTCTCACTGTTAACTGTTTCCTCCCTGTCTATGAAATGCTCAGGTTAGTTAGGAATGACTTACACATTTTGTTTGGAACACCTAAGTCATGCTTTTTGGATATTTATATTGCCATATTCTTACTTGAAAGCTTTGAATGACTGATTACATCCATTTCTGCACCTATGTCCACTGGTATTGCTTTTTAAAGTTCCTAGAATTCATTTTCTGAAAAACAAAAACATTTCCAGAAAAAAAATAAAGTGGGTAATAAATGAAAAAAAAAAAGAATGAAAAAATGTCACAGGACAGTCCTTCTACAAAGGGTAGATTTTTTAATTTCTGTGTAAAAATAAGTAATTGTTTATTCATATTTTTCTCCTTTTTGTTTTATTGAAGTGCAAATATCAATGAGACAGTTTTGAGATACCTTGACAAGATGGATTTGATAAATTAATACATGGCAAACTGTTTTCATTATGTTTTGGTATCATAGAAGGTGCATACATGATATTATCCTTACAGACATTATTATAGCATATGTCTCTTATCAGTAAATTAAGAGAGTAAAGCTGTTTGCGTATCTTATTTTTATACCTGAATTATATCAAAGATTCAATAATTAATACTTTCTACCTTGTTATTTTCCTAGTGCTTGTCCATAGTACTAGAAGCCGACATAATATCCTGTCCAACGACCACTAGTGCAAATCTTGCCTCTCATAGAATTATGTAGAAGCACAGCGTTATTTATCCCAACTGTACTGTCCATACACACACATCATGATTCTTCCTTTTTATACCCCTTTCTTTATTTACACCTGTCAAAGATGGGCACTGCATTTTCATTCAACTAATTTAGGTGCCTGAACTCAATGACACAATCCAACACAGTCCAGCATTCCACAACAATAGTGAGTTATCTGAAGAAGTTGTCAACCATAGCCATTTACAGCTCAACTTATTATTATGGCCCCACATTTTATAATTCATTTCTATACTTTTCTTCTGGATGGTCATGACTTAGATAGAGCAAGACCTATACACTAACACACGTACTTTTTGTTTCTTATGAGGTCAATGAAGTCCACTCAGGGTTTATCTTGCAGTCCTGTACCTTATTCTGTAGTTCCTTTGTCTGTGTCACCCATGTGGATGAGTCACAGCCAATGCTTGACCAGCTTGCTCTCTGTGAGAGGCTGAGACAAAGTTTTCTCTCCATGTGACTCTTACCAGGCACACTATAGAACGTTGATCTCTTTCCTCTGTGGCTCCATAATCACGTTGTTCAGAAAAATTGGAGCTCAACTGAGTTTCATGATGTTGCAGTACAGGTTGTCCTATGTCCTGAGTCTTCACTGACCTTGAAAGGCTAGGGCCAAAATGTTGGCTGGCCTGTGGCTCTTGTATTTCTCCAATTTTGACCTGTGAACTTAGGTTGTTAACCATCCAGAAGAAAAGCTGATTAGTATTCTTCAGCATATGCCATTCACTTTGCCTTATCTGACTCAATTGATTTTAGTTTTTGTATATTTCCATTTGTATTTCTACTTTTCATTTCTTATACGAGGAAGACTATACGATATTTACACATGTGTGTCTGGTTTATTTCACTTATGAGTATATGTTCAGGTGGCATCCACTTCAATATAAATGTTTCAAGCTTATCATTCTTAACAGCTGAATAATACTCCATTATATAGAAATTCCACATCTTTTTCAACCATTCCTCATGTGATGGACATCATGGTTGTTTCCAAGATTTTTCTATCATAAATTATTCTGCTATAAACATAGTTACACATATATCACTATGATACAATGTTTTCAGTTTCTCTGGGAAAATTCTCAGTAGGGGGATAGCCAGCTTGAATGGGATTTCTAGCCCTACTCTTTTCAGGAGTCTCCACACTGTCCTCCACATCATAATTCCTGGCTTGAAATTATACTACAAAGCCACTGTGATAAAATCAACATGGTATTGGCAACAAAATACACCTGAGTCTCTTTTCTATCAGTGGAATAGATTAGAAGACACAGAGGCATCTACAATCACACTGAGACATCTGATCTTCAACAAAGGGGCTAAACAAGCTCACTGGAAGACAGATAGCCTCTTTAACAAATGGTGCTGGAAAACATGGATTTCTACATGCCAAAAACTAAAACTTGACCCAGCTCTATCACCATGCACTAAGTTGAACTCAAAAGGGATTAAAGATCTAAACATTAAAACAGAAACACTCAATCTCCTGGAAGAGAAACAAGGAGGAACTCTTGAAGACATAGGGAAAGGTAAAGAATTCATGAACAAACATATATTCGCACGGGAAGCACTTGAAAGAATCAACAACTGGGATCAATTCTTCTTAAGGTTCTTCTGCATGTCAAAAGAAATTGTCTACAGAGTGAAAAGACAACCCACAAATTTTGAAAAACTCATAACTAATAAGCAATCAGACAGAGGTCTGCTGTCTAGAATATATAAAGAACTGAGATATAACAGGGCCCTGGAATTTAAAGAACCAATTCAGAAGTAGGCATCTGAGATGAATACATACTTCTCAGAGGACGAAGCAATATATGAAAAAATGCTCCACATTGCTAGTCATCTGTGTAGTGCAAATAAAAACAACACTGAGATACCATCTCACTCCAGAAAGAATGGCTATCATAAGGAAATCAACCAACAACAAATGTTGCAGAGGTTGTGGGGAAAAGGGAACACTTCTCCACTGCTGGTGGAAATGTAGACTGGTACAATCATTTTCTAAGTTTTTATCTCCATATTCTGCAAGGACTTAAAGGTTAACAGATCAATACTTGATGGAAAATGTCTGTTTCATATTATGCCTGAGATGTCTGATATTAAGACAGATAGTGAAGTTCACCCAACTGCATATGTTGTAGGGTAGTTGGTAGTTTTGTTAATTTCCTCACGGTTAATTTGATTTAGAGACTTCTTGTCACGTTCATTACATTTAGTTAAGTGGAAGCATTTAGTTGACTAATGATAGTATGAGTTTATGTAAGATAATTTATACAGAATCTCTCTCACTACCTACTCCAGTCTTAGATTTATTATTTTGTTTTCTTTTGTGTCTGATGGAAGAACTATAAAGGTTTTTCATCAGTATGCTTTTAGATGTATTTAATGTTTATGAACTATATGGCTGAATGCAAAGGTTATTTTCTGATTAGATTTTAGGCAGGTAATTTGTCCCCAGTTTGAATGAATATGACTTTCACAAACGTCAGCCCTGTTACAGTACTTCTCTACTACTATACATTCCAGCTCCTTATTCAGGTTTCCACCAGAGTCTACCTCTGGTATTTCTAGGATCCTTTTACCTAGAAAGGAAAACATTTACTTTTTTCAGTAGAATAGAGAGTAAAAGAAAGGTCTGACAAGAGGTCCATGCCACTTCTGCCATGGCTGTTCAGCTCCCTTAAACTTGGTATATAAGGGATGTTTTCTCAGAGCTTTCCTCAGTTTAACATACAAGATTATCAAGTTTTCAGAGTGGAAAGCCATGCCATAATAC
Source organism: Ctenomys sociabilis (assembly GCA_004027165.1). Taxonomy (NCBI): domain Eukaryota; kingdom Metazoa; phylum Chordata; class Mammalia; order Rodentia; family Ctenomyidae; genus Ctenomys; species Ctenomys sociabilis. The sequence goes on from PVKA01003581.1 coordinate 84,563, forward strand.
GACAATTTTTCGATCTTTAGTTTCCAGTAATTTCTCAGTTTCCTTGCAGTTCATAGGTGGTCTCAATCAAGTTGTCAGTTACCCTAGCTCCATTCTCTTACCCTGACCTCTACATGTAGTGAAGGGGTTATCCCAGTCCACACCTATATGTGCTTATTTGTCTCTGGACTTTTATCTACCTGCTGGTTCAAGACCAGAGTCATGATGGAAGGTGGAAAACAGGGCCAGGGAGATAGCTTAGTGGAATAAATGCTTCCCTGGCAAGTGCAAGGGCCTGAGTTTGATCCCTAGTTCCACAAAAAAAAGAAGATCGAAAATTTTGACACTTTTAGTTTTATTTTAGGGGGACAGATCTTGTATATTTCAATGTAATACTTTCAAGATTTTGAACTCATGTGAAAACTGGCAGTACTAATGGGACAAACTATGAAGCACTAGTCAATCTTTAACAATCATTCAAAATAGCTACTAATGAGCTATTTTGGCTTAACTACTTTCGATTTTTTATACTACTTGTAATGAATATCTTCTAGATGTATAATAATGGAAACTGTACTTTCTCTTATTCTTATTTATAATTTCAAAATATCATATTTATTGAGATTTATTGTTAGTTGTTTCAAATATTTCCTTATGATCATATCTAATTATTGTTGCCTAAAAAATAATTACAAATAAATGAACTTTAGTAACTAATTTTATAGGCTTCTTGGTGAAGTATTTTGGGCCTTTCAAGTAAAGAATCCTGTCATCTGCAGATAATAATAATTTAACTTCTTCTTTACCTATTCTTATTCCTTTTATTTCTATCTCTTATTTAATGGCTCTAGCTGATGATTCTAGAACTATATTGAATAGGTGTGGTGATAGAGGACATCTTTGTGTTGTACCAGACCTGAGAGTAAAAGATTTCTGTTTTTCTCCTATTTAAAATTATGTTAGCCATTGGGTTGTCATCAATGGCTTTTATAATATTCAGGTGGAGGCCATCTATTCCAATTTTCTTTAGGACTTTGAACACGAATGAGTGTTGGACTTACTCAAAAGCCCTTTCTGTATCAATTGAGATGGGCATATAGATTTTGGATTTGGCTCTATTGATAAAAGTGTATTACATTTATAGATTTTCATATGTTGAACCATCCTTATATCTCTGGGATGAATTATACCTGGTCATGGTGTAAGATCTTCTTAATGATTTGCTGTATTCTATTTGCTAGGATTTTATTGAAGATTTTACATCAGTGTTCATAAGGGCAATAGATCTGTAGTTCTCTTTTTTAATTTGTGTCTTTCCCTCATTTTGGTATCAGTGCAATGCTTGCCTCCATGAATGATTTTGGGCAAATTGTTTCCTTTTCAATTTCACTAAAGAGTTTGAGGAGTGTAGGGTTTATATCTTCTGTAAATTTCTTGTAGAATTCAGCTGTGAATCCATTAGGACCTGGAATTTTCTTTGTCTGTAAGTTATTTTAAATTACCTTTTAAATTTCATTGGCTGTTATTGGTTTATTGAGAGTTCTTATGTCTTCTTGATTCAGTTTTCACAACTGTCATTTTTACTGATAACCCACTACTATTATGGACTATAAGATCATTGACTTATTTTGTTTCATTCAAGTATCTACAATCTTTAGACTAGTTTCAAGTATGAGAAAGTTCTTTGAAGTCTTCTCCAAATAAAGCTTCTCTTACTGCAGTTGAACACTCATTTCTGGCAAAAAAAAAAAAAAAAAAAATAGAAAAGTGGGGTATGCTGAGAGTCACAAAACTGGGAAATCAATAGAATATGATTAGGTGATACTCGGCCCAGTACCTAGAGCAAACAAGCTACCTCACTCCTGAGATAAACATCTTCTTTTGTGAAGGTTAGCTATCAGTTGCTAGGTAATCTAGTGTCATGTGTTACCAACTTCACAAAAGTGTAAATAAAGGACTATTTTGTTGTTTAAAAAAAAAAAGAGAAAAATATATAGGTATACACAAGAGACTTAGGATATTCAACTACTTTCCCTTAGTTCATTGAGAATAAAAGTTTCTACTAATATTATTTAGACAAGATATTCACGTCTGCATCTTGTCCTCTGAATAATTACTATGAAGACAACAATATGCAATGTATTAATTATTGTAACCATCCTACTAACTGTTTTGAAAGTGTTTCATTGCTATTTTATCTTTTTTCTCATTAAAGTCAAAAATAATAAAAAAAAAACTAAAGGAAAAAATAAACACTGGTAACTAATACTGTAGTTCTAAGACAGTATATTTATCTGTCTATCATCTATCTATCCATCTATCTAAACAAGTACTAATAATGTTTATTTAAATCTCAGGGTACTAATATATAGCCTACTATTCTTTACCTGTGTTCGGTTGATTTTGGAATGCAAATTTAAAAATCTTTCTGCATTGTAGTCACTATGGAAGCATTTTAAAATATTGTACCATCATTGTGCCTCATTTTAATGATTTAGTGGACTTATAAATCATTAGAGACACTGATCTGGCTGATGATTCATCTGAGTAATATATCATCAGTAAAAGTGCTTAGATGATCTATTACTCCAAAGATGGAGCTACGGAGAACAAAATCGAAGAGCACTTGTCATTACTGCATCAAATACTCTCTTTGGAGATGGGTTCATTTGGAAAAATATTCACTGTATTTGGCTAAGTTTTAATCCATCATTAAGTATCCTGTTATTAGACTTTAACTGTCTTCCTAAAATAAGAAATTCAAAAGCAATATATCAAGTTATAAAATGGAAATTACTCTTTTTCTTCATCAAGAACTGCATTGACATGACATTTTGGACTTTTATTGAATAATAACATTCCATGTCACTTAGTGATACTGTGTTAATACCATATAATATAGATGATTTTAGCATCAATATTAATCATCATTTTGAATACTCTAAAATAGCAAGGCTAGGATAATGTGACTCTGGAGATACATTTAACATCAGTATTAACCAAGAGCCATATGAACTAAGCAGTGGAGCTGTGTGCAAAGTTAGGATATTTAAAATGGTGCAATTTAGAAATATGATTTCAATGGAAAGTTGGATTGAACTTACTTTCCATATTGTTTAAAAACCATAGTTTATCAATCTTCTTATTTTTGTTGTACTCAAGAATTATTCTTAATTTTCTATGTTTTATAAAATGAGTATAAATTCTCCCTAGTTAAATACAGAATACTGAGTTTGAACTCTAAAATTGAATGAATTATATTTTTATTTTAATTGTAACAAGCAATATAAGAGAAATATTAATTATTAGGATGAAATGGTATAAAATTTACTTTATAAAGAAACCTTGTTTATATTGTGAAAATAAACTTCTGAATTCTCCAGATTTTTGTTCTCTGATGATCCTGATACATGCTTAGGTCCATTAACTACTATTTTCAAACATTCCAATGCTTATACTTTCAGAAATCTTGAATCTATTGTCCCAAAAGGAGTAAGTTTCTGTTATTCCTTGCAATGTGTCCTGCTCCATCTTGCCCACTGCAGGTCCAACACAGCTAAGTAGAAATTGTACTGCTTCTCTTCTGGAAAAACTATGCTTTCTACTTCAAAAAAGAAATATGTAATCCCTTGGCCTACCAATGACAATGATCAAGTTCAAGGATATAATTCCTATAATTACAGTGTACTTTATATCCTGTATACTGATCCAGTGTCAGTTAAGTGCCTGCTAGTTCTTTCTCTGCTACAAGTAGGTGAAAGACTTATATAGTCTGTAATAGTCTATTCCATTCCCACTGACTCCAAAGACAAAATCAAACTTTTCAAATCTGGATTAAGGTATACAAAACACCTTAATCCAGATTAAAAAATAATACTGTATGTATACCTTATGTAATCTGAAACATTCTAAGTATGCAATATATTTTAGGGTATTTTTTTTTTCATTCTGCAACTAAACTCCTAACATGTTCATGAATTCTCTGCTTGCTTTGTTTTCAAACTATTCTAACTTTCTCAAGGACAGCAGAGGGTATTTACTAGAAATTCATTTGACTGAATAATCTGTTAAAGTGATTTTCCCAATATAACGAACTGTTAGCTCCAAAAGGTAAATTCCAGTCTCCCTTTTATATAGTAGAAAATGCTTATGCCTTTGAAATTGCCATGTTTTCCTTGCTAGGCTCCACAGGATACCTCATTATATAAGCTTCAGGAAGGAAATTTAGACTTACTAAATTTTTTCTTAAAAACTGAAAGTGCATTTTATAAACATGCAACAATTTCACTTTAAAAAATACTGAACAAATAATCCAAATACAGGAAAAAAGCCTGAGACACACTCAGGGAAATGTTAGCGGTTGAAGTGGTATCATAGGAATATCTAACAGATAACAATAGAAGGCAAAGCACACTCCTGTGGAATGTCTTTTCAGCTACTGTATGTTCAAAGGAATGTCCTCTGCTTTCTAACATTTAAATATGCTATAATGCACTGTTATTTCATTGCAATGTTTTTCAGTTTTAGTTATGGAAGTAAGCTTTGTGTTTGTATTTCTGAGACATCATACAATGTGTTTAACAGAAGGTCATTTGGTTTAAACCTTACTGCATTCTACATCCATCAATATCATACGTTCAGGGGTATTGATCTTTGCCTTGGGATTTAGCAAAGCCTTCAGCCTCCTCACTAGTTTCTGTAGACATTTTCCTCTGTGTTTCATAATGTAGAAGATAATTATTTTAATTATCTTCTAAAAACTGTGGCCACCAATATATGCTAAAATTCCTTTTTGTCTCCATTCTGAATTGTTTTGATCTTTAAATTCCTATCTTATCAGAATATAAAGTCATTTTCTAACTACTACTATCTTTTTAATGTGAAGTTTGCATTTTTCTTACAAATTTTCTTCTTACTTTGTGTTTTTATGGGTAATGATGGAAAGCTCTGGGAGAACAGCCCCTAACTTGACAATTACTGTCTCATTTTCTTAGGTTCAAGACATTCAGAAAAACTCAACTTACAAAATGAGAGTTTTTTTCTTGCTCATCTTCAAGCTGAACTTGACTCTAAATGGAGTACTGTTACCACACAGCCAGCAAGTCCTCCTGGATGTCAGAGAGACTCCTGGTCTAGCAACTAATCCCTTGGCTCATAGGCGGAGGAGTCTCTAGCCCCCAGCATGACTATATCTGTAAATAAGATTTAGGAATTACTTAAGGTAAAAAGAGGTCATTAGGTTGCATCAGAATGGTACACTCAGAAAATGATCATTTGAAAATTAGAGGTAGTTCTAGATCAGTCTCACACAAGAAACACGAAACACAAAGGACTGACCTCTGATTTTCACAGCAGAGAGAAATAAGCTTCAGTTGTGTCATCCATGAAATCTATTGCATTTTATTATGAAAATCGTCACAGACTAACATGTATGTCACCTCACTGGTGCTCTCATTGTCACAGTAAAAGGTAGTCCTATAGTATGTCACACAATGTCCAAGGCCCATGGTCATCCAACCATGGGGAAACCTGCAGCAGAGGAAAGTCGGGTCACAGTGAGAAGCTTTTGTGACCATCACCATTTAGAACAGAGTCGCAGATCCATTAAAGATCATTGAAATTAAAAGAACTGGAATTTACAGCAATAAAAATTGACCAACCAAATAAAATAGAATGAAAAAAGAATTGAATATAATCTCATGGACCCCAGAGAGAGTTACAAAAGATTGATTCTTACAATAATTTCATTGTATCTCTAAAGGCTCCTGATGAACATAAACAAATATGATCCCTAAAGTTTATTAGTAGGAGATATAATGTATATATTATTATGAAAAAATATAGACAAAAAGATCATATTAATAGTAGCCTGGAATTGAAGAGTTTACTGAGAGGACACAGGATTAGGTCTCCAAAGGGAAAATGCTTTTATGGTCCATGTGGTGATGGAAGTATTGTATCTTTATCACACCACTGTTTTACTGTTGTGATAATGAAACTTTCTCTTTCAGATACTATAATTTTGAAAAAACTGGTAAAGGGCATGCAAACTATTATTCCTTATAAAAGCATATCAATCTGTAGGTAAAATATATTGATAAAAGATATGTAGGTGTCTGGATATATATATACATATATATATATATATGTATGATAGATGATAGATGGATTATTATATATGCTTATTTTATATGTAACATTACTAAGTTGAGATGTGCCTGCTTCTTAAAGCTCTGTGTATAGTATTGGGTTTTTAAATAGTCATAAATTCCTTTACAAATATATTCAACCCATTCTAACTAGTATGGGTAATATTCATTTTTCCTATATTATTTCTTATAAAATTTCTCCTAATATTCTCCTGCAGAATACTGTGACTTTTTCAGTTATGTTCACTCTATAAAAAGTACCACTTATACAACTAGAAGTTAAATCCTTCTCTCTCTACACATGAACACAAATTATTCAAATGCATGTTTAGCAGGTATTGTTAGCAGTATCCAGTATTTCATTAGAAAATTGAAATTCAGATAAATAATTTTGGAGCACTCTTTTGATCATTGAAGGAACAGAAGAATGGAGAGCAAACATTACAAGTGTGCATTTCACAACTGTTCCTCTTCACTGTTTCAATAGTATTCCAGCATTCTTTCTGGGATGAGATGGAATCTCAATGTGGTTTTTATTTGCATTTCTCAGATGACTGATGATGTTGAATATTCTTTTTTCATATGCTCATTTATTTGTATTTCTTCTTCTGAGAAAGTGTATTCATCTATGCTGCCCACTTTTGAACTAGGTTTTTGAATTCTAGGCATCTGATTTTTTTGAACTCTATATATTTTATACTGAAGTCTTTGTCTGAGAGACAAGTGGGTAAATTTTTTGCCCAGTCTATATGTTTTGCTTTTATTCTGTTGCTTATTTTTTTAATTTGCAAATCTTCTTTTTAATAAGATGTGATCCCAGTTGTGAATTGTTTGAAGTGTTTCCCATGCAGTACGGTTTTTCAATCAAGAACTCTCTGCCTATACCTATGTCTTCAAGATTTCTACATAGTCTTTCTTGTAGTACATTTAGTCATCAAAAAAAAAAAAATCCAATAACATATGCTGGAGAGGCTGTGGGGAAAAACTTTTCTCCACTGTTGGTAGAAGTATAGATAACACTTTATAACAGCATAATTTCTAATCACTTAATCTTGGAAATAGCTCAAATGCCCACTATGTCTGTATTTTTTCTCTCATTGCTAGGACAAAATATCTGACACCAAAAGGTTAAGGAAGGGAAGGATTACTTTGCTCATAGTTTGTGGGGGTTTCAGCCCATGCTCAGCTGGCTCCAAGGCAGGGTGGCACATGGTAGAGGGCAGCAGTTCATCGTGGCAGAAAACAGCAAAATAGTATGTGTAAAAGGGAAGAATAGTAGCAGCAGCATGAGCGGAGGCAAAGAACATGCCCCTATCCCTTCCTTGTACTGTATTCAGGCTATTCATGAGTGCAGTGCTCATACCTATAATCTCAGCATTGGATTATGAGTTAATCACAAACCCAAGAAGCCTGCCTCAATGACTCCATGAGCCACTTGGAGGACATCTAGACACAAACCATAGCACCAATAAACTGAGATATGGTTATAAAGATATGGTATTTTCATACTACGGATTATACTCAGAAACAGGGACAGCTTGAGGCTTTTATAGGTAAATGGATGCAACCAGAGACCATACTAACAAGCAGATAAATGAGATGTACGTGTCATAAGTGGATTACTCTTCTTTCCTGGCTGGGACAAAATACCCAACATCCAATAATGAAGGAAAGAAAGGTTTATTTAGCTCACATATGCTCACATATAGTGGAGGTTTCAGTCCATACTGAAATGGCTCCGAGTTAGAGTGGCACATGGTAGGTACAAACTGTCATGGCAGAGGCAAACAGCAGAGAGCTCATTGGAGGTGTAACAGTAACAATGGCTACAAAAGCAAGTCTGTCTCCTTTAAGTTGCATTCAGGTTATCTGCCCCAGGCTGGAAGTAGCACTCACACTCATAATCCCAGCAGCACTCACAGCCATAATCTCAATGGATCATGAGTTAATCACAAACCCTAGAAGTTCACCCCATGACTTACATGAGGCTTTGGGGGTGACCGCTAGAGGTAAACCATAACACATGTGTAAATATCATATTGTCTCTCTACTGTAAAAACATGAAAGACTAAATAAGATACAAAAGGTACAATCGATATGTGACACAGAAAGAAACTGCTCAAAAGAAAAGAACAATTGGGATAGGGAGAGGAGTAAAGAAGGAAAGAATAGATAGATAAATGATAGATAGATGGATAGACAGATGGGTGGAGGACAGACATGTCTGGCGCCGCTCGCGTCCCGCGGAAGAAGACACTCAGACACTCAGCAACGGGTTCAGCAAGCCTTTATCGAGTGAGATGCAAGCCTCTACATGCGTCCACTATCCGCGGCTCCTATCGTGCAAGCATGGCGGATTTCCTGATACAAGAAGCTATATAGACTTTACAGACCAATCACAATTATACACGTGTTTAAATGGCATTGGTAGGATCATAAAACGGCAGGTTTTTCTCTGGATAGGAGGGGCCCAGGCACAGCAACAAGAACCCGGAAGCCGGATATGGGCGCCATCTTGGCAGACACGATGGGCGGGGGAGCGAGGAGCGGTCACCATCTTGGAATGGCTCCCGACACAGACACACAAAAGATAGCTAAGATAATTCTAGTACTTATTTCTATTAGTTCATTGAAAGGAGCACAATCAATGTCTATATTGCTTGATCCATTTTGCATGCTTAAATACATCTGAGCAACTATTCTGAAGATAATAATATGCAATGAAATAACCATTGTTAATTTCCTATCATTTTGATTTGAAATTCTATATCATTTTCGTTCTTTTATTATCTTTAAAATAAAAAAAATTGTAAAGAAATAATAATAGACCAACAGTTGTGTGACACAGTAAAGAAAAGGTATAAGTAACCAGCATAAGGTAGCTAGATAATATCAGAATCATGTTTATTATGACAGCATGTGAAAATTTCAGCAATTTGAATCCAGGGATGTTCATGTCAACACCTTGACATCAAGCAAAACGAGCACAATAAAAATCTAGCACTGTTGCATGTTCACAGCTTATTTACCCTGGATGTTTTGAAATATTCATGTTGGCAGTGGGGCCACACATTTCCACTGATGGGTTATTTCAGTTGCTACTAGCTGCCTTACTGTGATCAGTACCTTTCATAAGCATATTCCATAGTCCTGACCCTAAGCCCTTATTTTAGCAAGGAAGAGCTGTACTCAATGCAGTGAGCTTCATTTCAACAGTTTATATCACAAATTAATTTAGTTTTTATCATATTTGAAATTTTAATACTACTTGTATAGCACACTATTACTTCATATTTCATTTACTTATTTACATATATAATGTTTCTTTTATATTTTCAAATGTTTATCTGCTCTTCAAATAAATAGAATAGGCAAGCACTTGCCAAACTATAGTTGGAGTTTTGATGTTATCTTTTTCAACTCATTTAAACTCAAGTGTTTTAAACATTTTCATGTCTTGACAAGATTTTTGTAAAGGTGTCCACCCGTCTAAGACTGTTCATTTCTAAATAAACAGAATTTTACAGAACTCTGTATGAACTATTTTATCATTTCCATATTTTTTTTCTACCAATCTGACAAAAACCTACCCTATACCTGTCCTACACTATGATGTAGCTAAGTTTTATTTGAACTTTTCTCAGTTGTTTTATCATATATTTTAATCAGCCTAAACTTATTTTGCTACTGCATAAAGATTCATTTTCTTTCTTCTTTTCTTTATTGGTACTGAGGATCAAGCTCAGGACCTTGTGCTCGTCCAGCAGGTACCCCTGCTACTGAGCTATAGCCCCCCAGCGGCATAGAGCTTTCTAATGTCAGTTTTTCCCTAAGATGTTAAGAGTTATTTGCTTCCTGAACATTTTGTAATATATTTCTTTCTAAATTACTGAAAAGAGTAACATTATATCAGATTCTCTATCCCATATGATTAATACTTATTGTCCAGATAAATATTCTAATGTTTGAAACACTGGTTTCAGTGTTCATCCATGGTTCTGTTATACTTTGTGGTATATTACTTACTTTGTTGACAATAAAAGTAATAGATAATTTATTTTTATTTTTATTTTATTTTATTTTATTTTCTTGATCTATTTAGTACTGGGTCTACAGGGTACAGGGTCTAGAGGGTCTCACTGCACAGATTGAACTCATAGTGATTCATCTGTCTTTAGTCTTCCAAGTGCTGGGATTACAGCTGCATGCCACCACCTGGGTCTACAGGGTACAGGGTCTAGAGGGTCTCACTGCACAGATTGAACTCATAGTGATTCATCTGTCTTTAGTCTTCTAAGTGCTGGGATTACAGCTGCATGCCACCACCCCTAATCTTAATCGCCTTCTCAGGGCACCTGGCGGAAGGCCAGCCCAGCACATCGGGGATCAAACATGGATGCTGCACTCTGCCTAAGCAGGAACTTTAGTCCACTGAGCTATTTGACCTGTCCTTTAGATAATTTCTTTTAACATCCAGTTTGTGTGATTTTATTTCTTTTCTTCTTTTGTTGTTTTATAATTATAATATTTGGTTGTTTTATAACATCCCTTTCTAAAGAATTAATAAATATTTCCTAAACTCCTAGTATAATATTTTAATCTCAATACATTTCCATGTCTTTTTCAAATGTTGAAGATGGATATATGAATGTAAGAAAAATGAAATTTTAATGTATAAATGGTATAATATTAAACTATATTTTATTCATTGTTAATAGGTAAAAATAAGCATATAAAAGTATATCTTATGAACTGTGGAATCCACAAACCATTTAAAACATCATTCAGTATGAAAAGGGCATTTATTATGTCTCTATTTATTTATGCAAGAAATAGAATTGCACTTAAGAAATTAAGTGATTTTGAGAATTACTTTCTCTTTTGGTTAATGGTATTAATACAGAATATCAGGAAATAAATTTTTCATTTTAGTTAAGTATACTTAAGTCTTTCAAATTAATTTTAAGTCATATTTATGTGTGCAGTTCTAATGCACATGAAAGAATCTAACTTGCTTTACCAAAACATTGGCCTTCTTTTATTTGGAGAAGATATTGTATCTGTTATCACTTTTTCCCTTAAATTTAGTACTTTGACTATTTACAGGAGTTTTTTTTTTTTTAAATTCCTTTTGGATTATCTAGCTCTCTGGGTTTAAATTTAAAGTTTAAAAGAACCATTTGATTTTAATAACTTTTATGTGTAGTGTTCCATTGAGTTAGGGCCTTTAGCACATAGAACTACTTTTCCATAAGGTGATTTCTAGTAAATCCCAGTGTGTAAAAACAAGATAAGCACACATCAGTGAGTTTGTTATTGCAATTATATTATTTGATTTTTTACATTTGAATATGTTTTGAGTGTTGAAAAGCATGAAGAGACTGTTTTCTCATGTTGGTCATGGACACTTTTCTGACACTTAATAACTTGAAATAAGTCTGCCAATATTCTTAAATGTATGAAAATTCTCCATCGTCAGTACTGGGAAACAAATTCACCAAATCCCATCTGCTTTGTTAACAGCCTGCATAAACTCTTCCCCAGAATTGCTTTGTGAATTCCAAATTCTAATTTGTTTTTTTCTGGTTAAGATATTTGTTCTTCCATTTATTCTGCTTTTCAAAGTTTTATTTCTATCTTTCAGTTCAGAGACCAAGTTTTCACACTCTAGACCTCCTACTAATGACTCTTGACCTACCTGATCTTTTTAAGCTGCATTCACCCTGAGACAGGGACTACTAGCCAATACACATCTGTTTTTTTGGATGTTTTGTTTCATTTCACTTAGACCAGGTAATGCTATATTGCGCAGGCTGGCTGCAGATTCAGGGTGATCCTTAGTGATGCCTCATCCTCTACAATACTGTGACATATGGCACAACATCTGACTGGGCAAATGTCTCAGTTACTCTTCTCTCATTGCTGGCACAAATATCCAACACCCAAAATGAAGGAAGAAAAGGTTTATTTAGCTCACAGTTACTTGTGGTTTCAGTATATATTTGACTGGCTCCAAAGCAGACTGACACATGCCAGAGGGCAGCAGTTCATGGTGGTGGTAGATAGCAAAATAGCAAGATCAAAAGGGAGGAGTACCAGCAACAGTGGCTACAGAGAGGAAGTCTGTCTCCCTTAAATTGCATTCAGGCTATTGGCTCCAGCCTGGGGCAAGTACTCACACCTATAATCCCAGCCATACTCGTACTCAGACCCATACCATCCTGGGATCAACCATAATCCAAGTGGATCATGAATTAACTACAAACTCTAGAAGTCTGCTCTATGAATTCATAAGGCTTTGGGGGGATACCTAGACATAAACCATAACAACAGCATAAATTTTATCACATAGTAGACATTTAATTAATCTCTTGTTGAGATTACTTATTCATGTATTCTAAGTAATTATTGAAATATTATCTGTAAACTTACTAGAACTATATATTAGTGTGATTGAGCTCTAGAATTTGTTAGACAATTGCTGGACTTGGAGGGGTTGTTAAACATGTTCCTTTCTCATACAGTGAATGTGAGACAGGATGAACTTTCAAAATAATGCAAGTGACATTATAATACTGATCTTTCTGTGAGCTTACACAGCATCTCTATCACCAATACTTCACATGAGCCGACGATGTACTGGTTAGCTTTCTGCTAGTGTGACAAAATACCTCAGATAACCAACTTGTTAGTAGAATATATTTATTTTGCTTCATGGTTTTGGATGTTGAATATTCCATATTGCTCTCACCCCACAATGTGCAATACCTCATGGAAGATGTGTATGATGGAGGAGGCCTTTGTACTCACTGAGCGGCGGTGGCTGGAGAGCCAACATTCCCTTAAAGTACAAGTCCCCAGCTGCCACCTCTTGAAGGTTCCAGTAACTTTCAATAGTACCTTCAACATGTGAGACATTTAGGGATTTTTAAGAACAAAACTAGAACAAAGGAAACAACTTTAGATTTTTGTCTTACTGTGAGAAAGAGAGTCAGAGAGAGAGAGAGAGAGAGAGACAGACAGACAGACAGACAGACAGAAAGACAGACAGAGACAGAGACAGTGAGAGGATATCATAAAAGGAGGAGAAAGAATGGGAGAGAGAAGATGAGAGAATGCCAAGTATTCTTTATAACTATGAATAGGGACATATGACAGGGATAAATTCTGAATTAACATTAAAAAATTCCTCTACTTGTTGTATTAAGTGATGAAAATAGTATAAGATGCCTTGTTTTTGTTTTTCTATGGTATTAGAGGCAAGATAGTAAGAATTTATTTTGTTAAAATGTACTTAAGATTATTAATCTTATAAGGAAAATTGGAAGAAGTTCTGTTTATACTTTTCTATAAGAAGGCACAGTTGTAGGCATGCTTCTTGGAAGGTTTGTTTGTGGTATGTGTTTTATATATATATTAAGAAGAAACAAGTGACACACTGTGGTCCACAGTTAGGGCGGGGTACTGTTTGTTTCAAAGCATATGGTTTTTTAGTGGTACAGAATTATCCTTTTTTTGTACAGCTTCACTTTCCCCATCCTTCCTTCTCATCATCTCTCTCTACCTTCTCCTCTGTTTCAAAGATATTTTTGATCTCGAATGAAAATAGTTGAGGCAGGAACAAAGCCCATGTTCTTGAGGAGACAAAGCTGGCTCCTTTCCAGAGAGTTAACCAGGGTAATGATTTTCTGATTGGCTTGCTTTTATTATGACATTTAATGTTAAATCAAAATAATGTTGACACAACACTAAGAGATGGTTTATTTTTATTTAAAATATACACACATAGCATTCTATTTTTCATGGAATTTTAATTTAATTCATGAAGTTATTTTTTGTCATTATTATTCTAAACACACTTGTTCTCATTGCTTTCCATGTTGGCCTTTAAATTAAACAAATATTTACATAGTTTGTCCTTTCCTTACCCCCACTGGGGCTGTCCTCCTGTAACTGATGAATTTAAAAGATCAATGCAATGGTTCATACCAGTGACTTAACAGAGGCTACAAATGTGGACAAAGGGAAGATAAATTCCATCTTAGTTGAAAATATGTATATTTTTGAAAAAATGTGTTAAATGAGTTCTTGATACAGCAAGTAATGGAGAAGTTAAGCACTACCCATTCTTTTTTAAGATTCATTTATTTGCAACAGGCTCTCATTATGCAGCTTGGACTTGTAATGATCCTCCTGTCTTAGCCTCCCCACATCACAGAAGCCATAGCATGGGGCCAACACAGCATGTGGTAGTGTGTATTTTTTTTTTTTTTTTTTTTTTTTTGCGGAACCGGGGATTGAACTCAGGCCCTTGTGCTTGCCAGGGAAGCACTTATTCCACTGAGCCATCTCCCCAGCCCCGGTAGTGTGTATTGAACCCAGGTCCTTCAGCTTGCCAGTTGGGCCCTTAGACCTCAGAGCTATTTCTTTGCCCCAACACTACCACTTCTTGAATGTGCATGAATTGCTTCCTACTATCAACAATGTTGAAAACACCAGCCTACACATCTGAGAAAACAAATGTAATAAGCTGGACAGTCCCCAAAGACTTTAATTGGGAAGTATTCTAATGGAAAAAATAGAATGCAATTTGTGGGTATTTTAAATAAAAATAAATGCATTAGAAGTGTCATAATTTTAGGAACTAAAGTTCAGGAGGCTTAAGTTCAGGAGCAGAAAGTGAATACAGTTTAAAAAAAGGTAATGTTATCTCTTATGTCCTAGAATATCAACAAAATTTCTTTCAATTTTTTGGTTTCATTCATTTAAATAAACCTAACTCTTTGCTGGCCCATCATCTGTAAACAGGAGTGTATATAGTGAATGCTAATTCTGTGCAGGAAAATGTAGAAAGTACATCTTGGATGAGGTGACAAAAATCTTCACAGGTTGTCAGCTGTGAGCGACAGGTGAGATCAGGGAGGACTGTGACTCATTGTGCAGTATCATTTTCTTGTCATAAGATCTAACTGTTGCCTACAAAGGGATCGCTAGACATTAGTGTTCATGGGTCCCCAGATTCAAAATATTTACTGTTTAGGGAACTGTCTACATTGAATAGTGTAATCATGGTTTAGGTGGGTGACATATAAAATAATTTTCCTCACAAAACATACATTTCTTTTAGTTAATAGCATCTGCTGAACTCACTATAAATCTGTAAGTTTCTAGATAGTCTACACTCTCTATGAAGAGAAAAATTGCTTTATTGAGTAAGTAAAAATGTTGTATGATGGAATTATAAAATAGCCTAGATCTACAAAGTATTAGTGAACCTGATACTTTATGGGTTTCCATAACTATGACAAATAAATAAATGTATTATATGTCTCTCAGCCTGTGAAATATTTATGATAGCAGTACAAACTGCCGAAAATTCCACATCAAGATATATCAAATGCTTTTCAGTATTTTACCAAGATCACTATGATTAAGGAAGAGAATAACAATGTTATCTTCGAAGTTAAATACACACTAGCATGTGATTTTGAGAAAGAGTTCAATAGGCTCTGAATGAAATATTGTTGCATGCCACGTGGAGATTTTGAGAGTGAAGTCAGAAAAGTGAATGGAAATAAAGTGCATGACAAATAAGATTACTGATACGCATAGAGGAACACATGTCATATAATTATCGCGATGGTTATAGTGGGCTATGCTTTTGTCAGTTCTTTTAAAAAGAGTGTGCCAATACCAGCATGTAGTTTCTGTGACCTACTCCCAGATGTTTCTGTCCTCTCATTACTCACAGTTTTGAATTTGCACTTGTTTCTGTCCCATTTCTTTTTTCTTGGCTTTATTGAACTCTTGGCTTTAATTCACACACTACAGTAAATTTTTGCCTTTTAAAATAATTTCTTAAATCTCAGGCTTATTATGGAATGTTTTCAGTTTCTTTCTCAGGAATAGCAATTTTTCAATCATGCATGTCTTTCTATAAACACAGTAATATATGAAATGACAAAAAAAAATCTACACGCAGGCCCAGATTGACAAGTTCTTCCTGTCTCCTTCGTTTTCTCTCTACTTTCTGTCTGTCATGTCTTGAGCTAACTATGCATGGCCACACTGCTTGCCATGCTGCCCTGCCCTGTAGCCCACTGAGTGTGGACTGAAACTTCTACAAACTGAGATAAAATGAAACCTTTCTCCTTAAACTTGTGCAAACCAATATTATGTTTCAGCAACAGCAAAGTAACTAAGCCATTGGTAAGTTGAAGGAATGAAAATGTTTTAAGATTCTAACACATAAGAGGACAAGTATTTGAATCTCAGGGAAGAAAGAGCTTGGGGCTATTGTAGAAGAAAGAATGGATTTGTCATAGTATTTTGAAATTGAAACAGGAGAGATTCATAATTGTCCTCTTCCATAAGAATAAGTTAACTAATTAAAAATGAACTGAAAAGGACTGACAATTGTTAGATTTTCCTAAATTATATTTTATATATCAACAAATATCAGAATCAAAATCTCGTGATAAAAATGACCAAAAATATTCTTCAGTTTCTCATGATTTTTACATTGCTAGAGTGTACTACGACTATTTCAGAGTTGTGATAAGTGGTTGTGTCAATATGATGTAATGTGAACAGTGAGATTTTAAGAAAAAGAAAAAGATTTCAGGAATATTTTCTATGAAAGATACTTAGGCAAATGTTCCACAGAAGGCATTGCTAGGTTCAGACAAAGAAAGCTGGGCTCTGAATCTGAGGCTGTTATCGTGAGGCTAGGCTGCATTTATTCTTTGTAACATGTTTTACTGGATATTACAGGAGTTTGTTCTATGAAGCCTCTCTTAACTTGCATGAATTTCTAGTTAGTCACTCTCCAGTAAATCTTTCTTCCATTATCAATAAGCACAATGAGGTCTTTCTATATATCTTTACCTTTACTTTCAAGAAAAAAAATAAATAAAGGGCTGTGAGATAGCTCAGAGGACTAAGCACTTGCTTCGGCAAGCTTAGGGACTAGGATTCCATCTCAAGCACTGCATGCAGCACTGGCCCAGGCCCCAAGGCCACTGAGCCTGCCACCGAGTCTGGGAGTGGTGGTGCACTCCTGTAATCCCAGAGCCGGGGATGCTAAAAACAGGAAGATCACTGTGAGTCTGAGCTACTCAGTGAGACTGTGCCAAATCCATTTAAAACAATTAAAAAAAGAGAATCAAAATCGGAAGAAATGAAACACCTTATCTTGACTCCATAATATACTTAAGTCAATGGCTTTTAGCTTGGGATGATCACACTAAGAGGAAACAGCAATGCTGGATGAGATTTCTTGGTGTACAACCTTGAGTAGAAGACACGATACTGCACTGAGCTAGTAGAGGTGACAGGGATACTGCTCATTATACTACAACATGCACACATCCTTTTAAAAGAGATATCAATTAAAATTGTCACTCCTGGGCCTGCCAAACAGAAAGCATACTAAAGCACCTGAGAGCAGGCTCTGGGTCCCAGGGTTTAGTGCAGGGGTCAGGGATTTGATCCCCAGGCCTGCTGTGCCAGCCCCACCATCAGAATGCACTGTCATTGCGATTGAGACTGGGCATGGTAGTGCGCACCTGTAATCCAGGTGCTCAGGAGACTGAGAACAGGAGAATCACTACGAATCCTTTCCACATAGTGAGACCCTGTACATCCTGTAGACCTTGTCTTAAAAATTCAAAAAAGAAAAAGAAAAGAAATAAACAAATCCTGGAAGGGATGTGGGAGAAAAGGAACACTTGTCTACTGTTAGTGGGAGTTCAGGTTGGTATAATCATTATGGAAATTAGTGTTGACATTTCTCACAAACTAAGATTAGAGATTTCATTTGAGGCTATTTCTCCAGAGGAACTGAAAACATCAAACCACTGCGATGTATGTGCCCTTAGGTTTATAGTCATGTTTATAGCATTTTTCATTGCCAAACCTTGGAAACAACCGAAGTGCCTAACTAAGGAATGAACAAAATATAAGTGTTCTTGCTTTTGATGAGCTCTTACTGGCACTTGTAGACATTTGTTACTGTGTAAACAACTATCACAAATGATTTTTGAAATTCTTGATAGAACACCCCTTTCTCTGTTCAAAAAATCAGAATTTCTTCATACAACTGAAAACTAACATATGTCTCAAGTGTTTTGTCCTTCAATTCTTTCAGTGAAGGTTATTGACATGTGGCATGTGCCACTAAAAGGACTGATACATGATTTAGAGATGAATTCCCACTTCCGTTATTTATCAATGAATTTGTAAACCTAAAGAGAGATAATAGTAAAATGAGAAGGATGGTAGATATCTGTACTATAAATTCAGATAAAGAGGTTTGGGGGCCCAAATCAAAAGGGCTTATGGGCCACTCTCTAGAGGAATTTAAGCTGTGCCTCAAGGAAGCAGTAGGACAGGGACTCTATAAATGTGTAAGGTGAAAAATGTCTGTCGTGGGTATGAAGAAAGATATATGAAGTAACAGAAGCAAGGACAATCATTTAATGAAATGAAAAATATTAGTGCCACCATGGCAATGATTTCTAGCTATATGAAATTCCTAAGTTTGAACACAAATTCAAAATATTTTGTGATTCCTTACTTAATTTTCTAAAATGAAATGCATATATTATGTGACAAACTTGTGCACAAATAAATACTGGTATTTAACCTATACAGCAAAAAAGACAATTAATATGAAATAATATATATTTCAGTATTTAAAGACTGTATAAATGTAGACAGATTTGATATTTAGTCATCTGTGCTTTAATGTATTTTATTTGTCTTACTTTTCAATACTAAATTTTCTTAAAACTGGGTTATATGGCATTGAACATTATGCTTCTTGGTTAATTATCAGTGTTGTGGATTAAACTCTATGCATATTCTCTACCATTGAGATTCATTTAGAGCCTCTAGGTTGGAGATTATAAATACAAACATTTAACTAGTAAATATAAAATCCAGTAGTGTTACTATACTAAATAATAACTTACCTAGATATCAGATTTTTGATAACTATACTTGACACAATTGTATTTGTGGCCTTTTTTCAACTTTATTGTTGTATAAGTTGGACATGATATTTCATTTTAATGTGCACATAAGGGATGACAAATATGAGGAAGTGTGACTCCTTCTAGATGACATGTTGCTCTTCATGTGTGCTGGCTGGATCACAGCATTCTCTTTCCGCACTCAGCGGTCCATCACTAAGGCTTGCTAGGAAGAGGCAGGGATACTTTCTTAATGCTGTAGTTATTGCTGGTGCCATAACATCACAGCTCTTCATGAAGAGAGCTGCATTTCCTACTTGAGTGTGAGGCCCCCATTTATGTGCCATCCAATTAAATAATTATATGTGATTCATTTTAAGTAAATTCTTATTAAATGATGTTAAAATAAATGTGATAGATGTATAAAGTTTATTTGCATAATTTACCCTAATTGTGATTTTAAGGATTCACATGCTTGTTCAAAGACGTAAGCTTTTTCTTGTCGTTAGACTTAAAATAGCCCACAAATGACTTTCATTCCTGACTATTCCCAAGTGTGGACAACTTAAAGGAAATTTTATAAAGCAATTGGTTTAGGATAGATGTTCTTAGAGATGCATTCAACTCATAATTTTAGTGGGAGAAGGAAAATTATTTGACACTGATTGCCAAAGATCCAGGGGCTATGACCCTTGTTGACCCCCTGGAGATACTCAGCACCATGAAGGTCCAAGTTTGGGGATGAATGGGGCATGCAAATAACTGGAAGTTCAGTGTGGCTACAATGTGAGCTGTGGTTGAGTATGAGGTCAATGCTTAAGGTAAGCCAAATTGTCACCATAGAAAGCACAGTGCCTTGAATTTTCCTCAAAATATTTTAACTACATTTAGCCCATCTGTTTTTCCACTTTCTGAAATAGTTTTGGAAGTTATTTTATGAGGAGTTTTGTGAATTGTGATGAGAAATAGTAAATGCTGCTACCCAGTGCCACCACACCGAGACAGGCTTATGTAAACATTTTGAGGCATCCTTGTCTGCACCAGCTCTCGCCCCATGGTGACTCTGCCTCCTCCCTAGAGTCAATGTGAGCCTGATGGCTAATGCTTTAAACTGGTTGGGAGCATGAACACAGCCAGGAAAACAGAAGTAAAGACATAAAGGGATTTTCCTTTTAATTTCTAGTCACTTGCTCAATGAGAAGTTTCTGAAGCTGTCCTAAAAGCTACCTGTTAGACATGAGCTTTTCATTAAGTATTACTTACATGCTAGCAGCCCTGGGCACAAGAACCTCTTAAAGTGGTTTTCTGAAAATGGTATGAAAGTTCTGAAAGTCTTCTTATGTGCTTCCATGAGATGCGATTAAAAATATACAGTACAAAATGGTCCTTCATTTATATCCCCCTTTTTTGTTTTGCTTTGTCAGAGAGGGGTGTCCCATTGTTTGTAGTGAAAAAAAATATATATAGGAATACACAATATAGTTAGGATAGATATATAGCTATTTTCTCTTACTTCAATGAGAAGAAAGGTTTGTACTAATATTGTTTACACAAAATATCATGTCTACCTCTTGTCCTCTGAATAACTACTACAAAGACAACAATATGCAATGTATGAATTATTATCACTGCCCTACTAACCTGTTTTGCAACTGTTTCATTGCTATTTTATCTTTTTTCTTGTTAAAATGATGGATAATGGGTAAGTTTTTTTTTTTAAATACAGTGAATATGACCCCTGTATACTATTGAGAAGAAAGGCAGGCTCATAAATAATGCATGTAATCAATTCCATGTTTTAATCATATAGCAAACTGTACTACTTTCAGTTCTTTGTGAGTCAAAGTGACTACACACACACACACACACACACACACACACACACAGAGCAGAGGTTTGAATGACTCAGAACTTCTAGGAAGCTACAACTAAAGATACAAAAGATGACTTCCAGAACTTCCTCCAAAAAGACAAGAATGAGAATGTGATTGTGAGGAAGGAGGAAAGGAAAATGAAAAGACAAAATGGAAACAAGTATTTTATAAATGAGGAGAAGAAGATGGAAGGGAGGGGAAAGGAACTAGAAAAGAAGAATTAAGATATGCTACATATGAGTGCAAAGTCACTACAATGGATATGAACAATATGTATGGTAAAATGTATTAAGACAATATATAAAGTTAAATAACTGAATGATGGCATAAATTTTTTTGACACAAGGGATAGCTTTCAGAGTAAATTAACAGCACTGTGTCTTTTACTGCAATAAAATGTTGAATTTAATGTTTATCATGCTTTCTGATTACATTGCATACAAGTAGTTGATCAAGACATTTCTGTCCGTGTTCATGTAAAGAATAGTCTGAAAGTGTTAGTAAGGTGCTTACATCATTGTCAACTAACACATTTAAAATCTTGCTGTATTTTATTATTGGAAAATGCATTTCTAAGTATCCTACTCTAAAGTATTGAGAGTAGTGAACTAAATCCAAAATTGTAATCATAAAATTATAATAACCTTTGCATCTTAAGCATAATGATGGGGCCAGTGAGACAGCTCGGCAGATTAAGTGCCTGCTTAGGCAATTATAGGGACCATGGTTTGATTCCTGGCACCACATGCCATGCCAGCCCCACTGTCCCATGTGCTGAGCAGGCCACTGAGCCAGTGTGGTATCTCACACCTGAACCCCTGTGCTGGGGAGGCTGAAAGCAGGAGGATCACTATTGGTCTGAGCTGGGTAGTAAGATTCTGTACAAAATATGTTAAAAAATAAAATAAAATGATGGCTCAGTAATAAAGACACAGTCCTCTTCGGAACCACACTGCTGTCACTGACTATTTGAAAACTACAAGGTAAAAACCATTAATAATATAAAAACATCTAATTTTACCATTAATAGTTAATATGATAATGATGTATCCATATGATATTTTAATATGAGCAGACAAAAACACTATCTTAGAGACTATTTTATAAACATATCAAATAACCATTGTTATAAATTAGTTTTACTCAGTTATGACTTTACTTGACATTTGTACATGTAGAAAAAAAAGCCATACCTAATATTGTCTCTTTCTGTAGAACTTTATGTAGACTTAAGTGATGCTAGCTTTAAACCAATAAGTCAGATCTTCAAATACAAAATTATTTATGCTCCATGATAATTTAATGTTCTTGAATATAATTTATGGAAACATGATTTGTTAGTTCATTCAATAGATAAGTCAACATCTGATATTGTTGTAAATTCAAATAATGCTAATTATTGAAGATTCTGTTATACATTTCGTAGCATTAGAAGGAAAAAGAAAACAAATTTTGACATCATAAGTAGGAATTGAGGAATTTAACAAGGACCAGTTGCTTAAGTAAATGCATAATTTGCATCAAACACAAAGAAATAGTGATATTTTTAAGTATTTTGTATTAATCATATAATGTCACAATAAACTTAGCATTAAAATATTTATACAAGTTTTTGTTTTCCCTGATTATGTATACATTTTGGCTACCTCTCCATATATACAAATGGATTTACTCACATATGAAAAATTTAAATCAAATGATGCTGGGAAAAGATGTCTTTTTCACTATGGAGATGAACATCCTCTCTCTTTGATGCTTTGCATCAATCATGTATTAGAAATGCTTGAGCTGGACCAGAGAGATAGCTCAGTGGCATAAAGGCCCTCCCTGTAAACACAACATTTTGAGTTTGATCATTAGTACCAAAATAAAATGAAATGAAATAAAATAAATGCTTGAGCTGCCACCTTGTGCATCATCCTAAATATGTTCAATAGTATTGAACTTTCTTTCTTTCTTTTTTTTTTTTTTTTTTTTGTATTTTAAGGAAGAGTCTGTAGGATATTTAGGTTCTTACTGCTAGATTGGGCTTGTAGTGATCCACCTGTTCACAGCCTCCCAAGAGCTGGGATTACAGGGTCATTACCACACTCAGTCTCAATTGCCTTCTCAGAGCACCCCAGGAGCCGGGCCAGCATGGCAGGGCCAGAGATTGATACCCCAGTCTCTGTGCCTGCTTGCAGGCCCTTTAATCCTCTGAGCCATTTGCCTGGCCCTAATATTGAACTTTCCATAAAATAATCACAATTTATTTTCTTCTTTTATCTTTCTAACCAGTTAGAAATATTGAATAAAAGAAACAATAATGCCAGTATACATATCTTTAAGTCAAGTTTATATATTGACAATACATTCTCAAACAAGTAGTTGAACTTTAACCACCAAAATTAAAACTGATTTTGAAGATACTCAAGAGTTAGCACTCAAATTCACTAAAAATAAATATTTAGATTCTATAATTCTTTTAGAATAAGCCAAACCAAGAAATATCAATTGATGCTTATTGACATTATACTTTTAATTTTTAAAAGATTTTTCTATACTATAATGTGACAAGATTTATTTTTTTTAATTTATTATTTTTTTTATTTTATTGAACTACAAATGTCAATCAGACAGTTTCAAGACACCTTAACAATACAGATTCGACAAATTAATACATTGCAAACTGTTTTCATAATGTTTTGGTATTGTACAAGGTGCATACATGATATTATATTTACAGATATTATTTTAGCAGATATCTCTTATCAGTGAATTAAGAGTGTAGCTGCT
>PVKA01003582.1:0-56491 GCA_004027165.1 Ctenomys sociabilis
AATACTTAGGACCATTGCCGTAACCATCTTTTTTAGATAAACACACGGTTTTGTCCCTGCCACATTTCTTAGATTTTCTCCTTTCTATCTCTTCATTGTTTAATCCTATATTTCTTGTTTTCCATTTGTGTTATTACTTTCAGTTTTTATTTTTTCTTTTGTGTTCTTACATTAGGGAGACAATACAATAATTGTTCAGACAAGATATTATGTCTGCATCTTACCCTCTGAATAACTACTACAAAGTCAACTATATTTAATGTATTAATTATTGTAACTGTCTCACAAACCTTTCTGGAAACTGTTTCATTACTATTTTATGTTTTTTTCTCATTAAAATGAATTTCATATATATATATATATATATATATATATATATATATATATATATAGGCTCACATGATGGAGGAAAGTGAAGAGAAAAAGTTTGAGATGTGTTCTGAACATGTCCCAAATCCACACAAAGGTTGTAAATATTATGTACTGCAAATGTACTAATAAAATTAAAAACTACTTTAAAAATGAATAATAAGCACAAATCTGTGATAATCTTGGTTTTAATTACAAAAGACAGGAGCTGCATCTCTATCCTAACTATTTTGTATATACAGATACAAAATGGTCCTTCATTTGTATCCCCTTTGTGTTTAGTTTTGTCAGAGATGGGCATCCATTGCCATTTAAATATTGTAGTTGCATGAGTTCAGCAAAATAATCCAATACAGTTCAGTAGTCTATACAACTACTTTCTGTTATTTCAGTGAGAAGAAAGATTTGTACTAATAGTGTTTGGAAAGGGTATCATGTTGGCATCTTGTACTATGAATAACCATTACAAAGGCAACAATATGCAATGTATTAATTATTGAAGCTGTCCTATTAATCAGTTTTGAAACTGTCTCATTGCTATTTGTTTCTCATTAAAATTAATAAAAATAAAAAGACAAAAGAAAACCATTGCAAATAAGGAATAAGACATAGCCTCCTTAGTCTTCTGAGAAGATAATGAAAAGTACCATCGTGCAAACAATAAGCGTTAAAAGCCAAAGAAAATTGTATTTTGCTGGTCAAAACTGATAAAAAAAAAAGAGGTGACTTCAGAAGTTATAGAATTTAACTGATTCTCACTGGTGAAAATCAGAGCTGTCACTGACATCTAATGTAGTCAGGGAGCAGGACTCCTGTAATGGCTATTGTCATGGTCTATGCACCTGACAGTACTGCACAAAGATGGCTTTTCCCAGAGGTTGAGCTTTGAACTTGCAACTGTTTTAAAGATGCTTGCCCTAACACAATCAAACACAGAATTCACTGGATGAAATTAATAACTTGAAACAATTTCCCTATTAACATCTAAACTCATAATATCCAGTATCAGCAACTTCTACTGAAAGCTCAACACTTTGATCAAAATTCTCTGAGATATTTTTCAGGCCAATCAATCAAGCCCTAAGTTTTAATGAGCACCCACAGGGCACCCAGTTTCTCTCCTGTTTTTTTCTTGGCTCTGACTCTTGTGTCTTTGCCAATACTTTCCTTTGAACTTTGATGGAGAAGTCTATTACCAATTTCCTTCCTAATTTCAGAGTTGAGATGTAGAAGTAAAATTTTGTTATTCTTTTACTAATATATCTTATGGTAGTTACTTCAAGTATAATAAAGTCATAGTTTTCCAGTAAAACTTTTTAAAAAGCAAAAGTAAAAATAATAAACAAAAGTATTTTCATGAAGCCATAGTGAAAGAGTGGCCTGTGTCTCTGCGTTTGGGTCCTAGACACCTGCTCAAATTCCCTAAGGTGCCATATCATA
The DNA here is from genome assembly GCA_004027165.1 of Ctenomys sociabilis. Lineage (NCBI taxonomy): Eukaryota > Metazoa > Chordata > Mammalia > Rodentia > Ctenomyidae > Ctenomys > Ctenomys sociabilis. The sequence continues at coordinate 1,810 of PVKA01003582.1, forward strand.
CTGCAATACAAAAATGCATGTGATAATTTTCAGTAATTTCTATTGTTATTAGTATGGAGCGATGAAAACATAGGGCTTTTTTAAGAAAACAAAAGTGTTTGGCTCTATGATAAAGTTCTCTCAGAAATCATGCCTAATTATATTTTTAGTTCATTTATAAAGGAAAATACCACTACTCATGCATGAATTCTAGATTAAGAAATCATGCTTACAGGCTGGTGGGATAGCTCAGCGAACTAAGTGCCTACTTAAGCAAGCGCAGGCACCAGCGTTCTATCCCCAGCACCAAATGCCCCACCCCCACGTGCTCTGAGCCACCAAGCCTGGGCATGGTGGCCCACGCCTGTAATTCCAGTGCTAGGGAGGCTCAAAACAGAAGGATCACTAAGTTCAAGTTGTGTGATGAGATCCTATACCAAATACATAAAAGAAAAGTGGGGTGGGGTGATAGCTCAGTAGAATAAGTGCTTGCTTGGCAAGTGCAAGGTCCTGAGTTCAATTCCCAGTACCAAAAAATTAAAATAAAAATAAAGAAGAGTACTTATTACTAGTGGTTTTAGCATCTCTTTTCTACTACCAAACTGTGTTACTTTTCTAGTACCAAAAGTTAAAAGCATTTTTGGAATTGCATTGCATTTTATTATATATGTATATTTTTTAATTTACTTGTTTTCACCAAACGCAGATGAGGATTTTTTTTTTCTAGCTGGCTGGCTCAGGCTGACTTAAGGGCAGGTCTGGTAATGCAGGTGGAAGTGGGAATCAAACTGCAGTATCTTGCACCAACCAAGTGAAAATGGGAACTCCAACTGTGTATGCACGTATGAAATCCTACTTCATCATAAAGAGTAATAAAGTAGAATCATTTCCAGGAAAGCAGATACACCTTGAGGCCTTACGTAATATTAACTGAAATTTATCAAGCTTTATACAAATTCTATTGGCCATAGAAAATTACATGACTAAGTACAATTGTCTAATCCCTGAGTCAAGAAAACACTCCTTTGCCAGAAGGAACTAAAAAATCTTATGACAAAGGACATGAATACTGGGACATCTAAGACTTGAGAAAGTTAAGGCTGTCACTCATATTGTGATCCGTTAATATGGTTTCATTCTAGTAGCTGTGTATCGCTTCATCCTGTGACTGTACCACATTTTCTCTATTTGATGCATGATGGATTTGAGTTGAGTCTATTTTGGATTGATTCCTCCATATCTATTTGAAATATTTAGAGCAATTATTTATCTTTTATATGAGAATATTCATAATTCTATAATTTTTGGCAAATATACCCATCTATGTCTTGATCAGTCTCTTACTAAAGTAGCAAAATTTCTTATAGTATTGGGCTTTAGCGTTTTATCTGTTAAAGAAAGTGATTTGCACATATTTTGGAAAATCCAGTAATATTTACTTTTATTCCAGAAGAATTCCTCAAAATTCTTTAGAAAAAAGTGTGATTATCCATGATTAGTAAAACATGTCCTTACTTTCACTGTGGTAATAGCTTCAATAAGTACTTTAAGTGTGTCTATTCTATTTGAATAGAATTATTCTTTAAAATGTGATTTATAAAATTATCTCTAAGAGTTGTGTATCCTGGAACCTGATTACTTTGAATAGATGTGGACTAAAGGAAGGGTCACTTAGAGAACTTAGAGAGGCCAAAAGAAAAATATGAAAATTAAAATTTATTATGAACAAGCATTTGAGAATACTTCCAGTGTCTTTTTTGATTTTTAGATCAATTAGTCACTATGAATGCTTTAAATTTAAGCTCATTTTTTACTATGAGGAGATGAAAGACTTCTGTGTAGCTTTATATTTAACTTCATAATTACCAACATGACACCTAAATAAAATGAGGAGAGAGACAAAAATTTCCAGAACCTTCCCAAAGAGAATACTCTACATTTTGCTTTTTTTGGGGGGGAAATAACCATTCATTCTCCTGCCTGTTGGAAATTGTCCATCATAGAGTTCTATTGTACTCAAGAAAGTTGTATGACCTAAAAATTATGATTCAGAGAGCCACTAGAAGAGGAAAAATAGGCAGTCATTTGCTATCTGACAAATCTTTTCCTTCTGCATTTTAAATGAGAAGAAAAATGGAATCAATTTTTTTGGAGTAAACCTTAAAAGACCATGTAGATTTAAGTAAAAATACTGAATAATGTCAAATATTCTTTCAGTATGTGAAAGAAGCCATGTTTTGGTCTTCTTTAATGTCAGTATCCAATTTGTGTTGCATATGAATTAAATATATAAATGATAAATCAAAAATATATTTTTATTTCCCATTATTATGGTATAAATATTTATATACAACAAAGTGTATACATATAAAATGTATATGATTAATACAAGTTGAGTTTTTCTCTAAAGGGAAATTGATTTTCTTTTCCTTTATGTCAAAATCACAACCAAACATAAAGACCAGTCAACCAAGAATTCCTTTCAACATGGAGAATTTACCAGTTATTTTAGAAAACTGCAAGAAAAAAAAAATATGATTGGATTTTCTCTTCAAAAATGATCCTTTACTACTATAAAAGCTATAAAGATCAGAGCACATCATTTAGTATCAAAATCATTCTTCCAATGTTTTAAAACCAAGTTCTTCAATTCGTGGCAGTGGGCATATCTGATTAATCTGAAAGAGTTTCATGTTATATTTAGTTATTTATGTTGCATTCTTGCATGCTTCCAGAAATATATGTGGCTAAAGTGCAATCAATTCAAGAAAGAAAAGCACAATGTTTCTTTGCCCTATGACATCATGAAGAATATACAGAACTGTAAATGTGATCCCAATTAGCATTTTGTACCAATTAAAAAGATAAAAATAGATAAATGGATAATGGGGTAAAAAGAGACAGTGGTTTGCATTAGGTTTTCCGTCCTGGAATCTTGGCTAGCTGGAATCAAAATGTCTCTATATATTCTTTCTGAATCTTAAAATAAAAGTGATTTTGTTTTTTGCTTTGATTTTTGTTATTCTTTTCCTCTATGCAACATATAGATAATGTTACAGTTACATTTTAACCAAGTGATAAATGAATATATTGTAGTCTTATGTACGAACCACATCATTTGATTGTTTTTCATTTCTATGCATTTGGTAGAGGGTTTCACTAGCAGCTCAGACTCATGATCCTCCTTTTCTCAGACTCCCCAGCTCTGGGATTACAGGTATGCATGACCATGCCAGGACTCAGTCACAGGCTCAGTGCTGCTGGGGGGGATGGGGCTGGCTTGGCAAGCAGGATTTTCATTTGATTCTTAAGAGATAAAACTTATGAAGTAAATTATATTTGTGTCATTATTTTGTGGATTAAATTTTATGTCTAGTCCACTAAAATTAGTAAAAGTAATTAAAAGAGTTTCACAATCAAGAAATGTATTTATTAATTACTGAAACAAAAGAACAAAACATAATCTTTTGCTACTGAAAAATTTGGAAATAAGCCTAGGGAAAACAGTAACTTTCCTTTATTTCAAATTGATTTTGGACACAAATAAAAACCTTGAAAATATTTTAGTATATTTGCAAAATTATATTTGATTTTTATAAACCTGATTTTAAAACAAATACAGTTCTGGAAGGGCTTTGTTTTGTTACTAATTTTTCACATGTTCTATTTTTGTAGTCCAGCTAATAATTGTAAATCAACTAAACAGATAAGATTTTACACTACATAAATATGTTATACATTTTCAATATTCAATGGCATTATTTTCATAGTGCTCAGGCAACACACAGATTATGATTATAGACCTCTCAGGAAACTTAAATTGTCACAAAATTGTTTCATTCATAAAATCTTATGCGCAAGTTTTCAAGTCGAAGCTTAAGAAATTCAATGCATTCTTTTTTTACATTAAAATATTTCATTTTTGAAGAGAAGGTTACAACTATAATAAAGTTCTTAGTGTTTTAAGACCAATCTCAAGATTCTTTTGGTTCCTGAAATAAATAACTCAAAGAACCTCAAAACATCACATTCTTTCATGCAAATGTTAAAATTTTGAAGTGAATATCTCTAAAATAACTTAGCCATTGCCTTTGTAAAAAAGGAGAGCTGTGAATTATTTATAGCACAAAAATGTGCCTTTCTCTTTCAATCAGCATTCTGAGACCTCTGAAGTTAACAGTCATTGCTGGAGAGCTCTGGTCAAGATCCTTAATCAATTGAGGAATTCAAATTATAGCATAATAATGAGTTTTTGGGACACTCTAATCACATTTGAGGAACAATAGTGCTCTGAACCACATATGTAATTTGATTTTTAGTGGCACATTTGCAAAGGTAAGAGGTAGGCACAAATATTTTAAATATTCTAAATATCATATGAATAGATAATCAAGATAAAATTTATTGATGAAGTATATTATCTTTTTTTATTGTACTAAGTTTTGAAATCTAGTATCTTATGCACACTGAAATATGTGTGGGATAGTAAAGCCTTGCAAAGTATCAGTATACCTTTAGCACTGAAGCTAAGCCCCACACAAATCTGAAATTCTGACTTGGGAGATTGGAGCTTGCTGCTATTTTCACTGATCTGCAGCCTTTTTCAGAACATTTTTTGTGTCACGCATTTGTTGAAATGTCTCTTATTTCAACAAACTAGTCAATTTCTGTCCTTCACTTCTCAGCCTTAAGGATACTTTAATAATTTAAGCGTAACTTAATTATCTGATTTATCCACATCTTATTCTGTATCACCTTGAATTGTAAAGCACTGTTCTCCAAGCTGATTCCCTAAAGCTTAACGGCTGGTATTACATTCTACAAACATAAAAAAACGACTGCATCATAAAAAAAACAACATTTATCTGTAGAAAGATTTCCATAACAATGTAGGCAAACAGAACAACAATAAAAGAATAAAAGAATGAAACCCTATGTATTTTATTTTAATACTAAAGTGTTTGACTCCAAAAATAATAGTTTTACAGTTGGAAGTTGTCAATGTTGATAGAATTCATCTACTATAGACCAGAAATAGAATTTGAATATGTAAGTACATTTAATATATGCCATAAGAATATATCACATATTCTTAACAATTTGTTCATTTGTTAATATCAAATATGAATAGCCGAAATTTCCATTTATTTTACTTCCCTGTAATTAAAATTGTACTGTGCTGGTCTTACCTGTTATAATGACTTCCGAATTTGTTTCTGTGCTACTGGGACATAAGATGTCATGACGGTCAGACAGAATCCTTTGAACAAAACTTCCATTTAAAATATTTTATTCACTGTAGTATTTCTTAACATTAAAGATAATGAAAAGAGGTTAAGAAACATGCCCTCCCATTTGTCACTGTTTGCCTTTTGCCATATGAAAAGTGTGTTTAACCTTTTATTTCCTAGAGCAGAAACTATATAAAGGTATGTGAGCTGTGTAATAACTATGCTATGATTGAGCTCCTTATGCCTCTAGGAAAGCATTCTGACATTCGGTATTTAAAGCTTTGAATTGGTGCTCTTGTAAAGGTCAGAGTGTAAAGAAAATTTTCAAAGCAGCGAGTGTAGTAAGTGGGAGAAAACTTGGTGAATTGTTGAAAGACTTGTACAAGGAAAGCCTGTATTTTCAGAAGAATCGAGCTACTAAGAACATACATAAGTTTTAATATCATGGTAAAAATGTTTTTCAAAAAGTGTTGTTGCATAAGGAAGCGAGGTGACATATAAACCTATTAGTAAAATTTTACTTACAAAGTATGTTTTATTTCCTAAAGCCATTTGCCATCATATCTGGTTTTACATTTTTAATTCTCCAGCATTTAAAAGATTTAAATGTATTGTCTCTATTAATCTAGTACTCGGTCATAGCAAAGAAAATGCCACTTTGCTTCAGCAATATTTTCTTAACCAATATTCTCTTAGCAAGAGCAAGTTTATTTCAACATCCAAAAAAATCCATAAATAAGCTATGAAGAAGGAAAATAAGAAAACATTTTCCAATTGATTGTTTCTGAACATATGGTGCTGATCCTTCAGGGAAAATCTATTCCTTGGCTTCTCTAATTTTTTCTCTTTGTTTTCCTTCAACAATATAGTGTTAGATGAACTACAGGCACAAAATAAGAAATAGCTTCATATTTTATTCCTAATTATAAAACAGTAATTTTCTACCAGTAGTAGTGGTGTTTTCCTGGTCACTAAGTCATCTCTGAATATTTCCAGATGAACACCTCTAGAATATACTACTGCCTACCATAAGGTTTCATATTTTCCATAAAACAGAATATAGCTGACATTTTAACAGAGACAATAATGTCCTTCATTGTACCAACACTGTGAGCTCCAAATACATAATCATAATTTACCAAAAATGTTGAAGAATCTTCTTTAAAAATAGAAGCAGTTTTCATGTAGAGAGTGCCTTTACTCTGTCAATATTTCTGATGTGAAAGTGTAAAATGATTTATGGTTGATCCCTCTAAGGTTATAGTTATAATTTTACCGAATGCTATCTAGCCATCCCACTTTGAGGCCTGCATTTCTTCCAGTTTTCCAGTCTTTGGAAGACAAGAGCTCATAGTTGCTCTTTGGTTTTGGCAGATCCCGTGACATTGTATCCATAACTTTACCCTCCCTCCCTAGGCATGACATGTGTGAAGTCTCATAAGATTCTTATTCCTCTGCAAAAGTGACATCTGTAGAGCTAACTGTGAACCTTATTGCTAGGGAGGTTAAATAATCCTGTGTTCTAGGAAGAGCGAGAACAGATTTTGGGAGAGCCCCATTGTCATTTAGAAACCTCTTCAGATTACTGGGAATACAAGTGTGACTAAACTACACTGTGAAATCTTTAAATTAACTCCCAACTTTATTACACTTAAAAACATATCACAATTAACTTCCCTCAAAGTATACCCTTTTGCTTCAAACATATTTATCTCATTCTAGTTACTTTTGAAGCAATTATAGAAGACCTCGGATGAGTATCTCTAAAAGAAGTGAATGCCATCTAATAAAAAGACAAGAACATAAAAATATTATGGTACATCCTTATCTACCTCCTTCATCAATCTAGCACCATGTGACTTCCTGCTCTTTTCCAAAATCAGAAAGTCTATCAAAGGTAAATGTTTTGAATCAATTCAGAATATAAAGGCACCTATCACGCAAGACTAAGTACATAAAGGAGATCTTTCAGAAATGTTTGAAAAGTAGCAAGAAGAATGGGATGTGTTTTCAAAAGGCAAGATGAGGACCTTCCAGATAGCTTAGTGGATGAAGCCCCTGCTTAGCCGAGCACAGCGGCTGGGTTCGATTCCTGGCGTACCTTGTGGGCCCTGACCCCCAGAATGTGCTGAGAGGAGGTTTGAGACCGGGTGTTGTGGCGCATGCCTGTAATTCCAGCGTTTAGGAGGCTGAATACAAGCAAATCACTATGAGTCACATCTATGTAGTGAGATCCTGTAGACTCTGTGCTAAATACAAAGAAAAAAAAGGGATGAATATTTTAAGGAGGATGCATGGCAATGTTGTTTGTTTTTGATATTTGCTGCAATGTTTTTAAAAAAACATTTATTGTATTTTTATCATACTTCAAAATTTATTGAATGATTTTAATGATTGTCTACTTGTATTAAATGTTTAGAAAATTATAAAATAAACTGAAATATATACTGGGGAATACTATTACTTTATTGTAGAGAATAGCCAGAATTGAAATTCAATGTTTCTTTACTGCTGTATTCTAATTGTAAATGCACTCATTTGAGCACACATTTATATGTTGGCTAAAAAGGAATGTAGAATGTTTCATAAGATCAGTTAATGTGTTTCTCATGCATTTTGTTACTTCTTGCAACAAACAGTGGTGGGAAACCATATGACCTCAATCTCCACACCTCTGACCCATCATAGAGGTTTTTTAAGAAATGTTAATCTAAGAGATAGTCCAGTGAGAGAAGGGTTAACTATTTAATAGCAAAAAAAAAGACAAGAACTGGTGAGATTCGCCCTATGCCTGAAATGTATGCTAATTAATATAAAATGATATTCTAGGAAATCAGTTACACTACTGACCATGAATATACTGCCCGAGTTTTTAATTAAACCACTTAAAATGCATATTAAAATTATTTATGCCATTTTTTACTCTCAATAAGTGATGTGAGAATAAAAATAAATGATATCAAAGCATTTTCAGTTATTTAAGAATTAATGGCATTTAAGATGAACGTTCAGTCGGCGAAGTAGCCTTATTATATAAGTCAAAATTTCACTTTTTTGAACAAAACAATTGTCTGAGCTTTACTATGACATTTCCCGCAAAGCTTTTAAATAAATTACAGAGTACTTTCTTGTTCTTTTCATAAACTGTTGACCTATTAGACTCAAAATGCATTTCTTAACTTTCTTTCAGAAACTGAAAATAGGGATATCTTAAAATGAAAATGTCACTAAATAAGTGGTTGAACTTTGACAACACGTATATATTTGTCAGTGGAACACATACATATGTAATAATTTGAGAAAGAAAAGATCTCAGGAGAAATTATTTCAGGAAATAAAAGAACAAAGTCATTTTACTGAGCATACAAAACTGTTGAAAATAACAAATAATAGAGATAATTTTCTTCTTTTTAAAATTCTCACATTAATATTGAAAACCTGGAATTGGTATACACTATCATAGTATTTTTTCCTTCAGCTCCTGAAAATGATTAGTAAGGGTAATCTTTCCTGAAATCAGTCAAAATATTCAAGTTAAAGGTTTCTTGCACAATTGAGTTTTTCTGTTTGACGTCGAAGGGCAGGAAAAAATTTAATTTTGCATTAAGGAAAATTAAATCCAATATCAATATAACAATGTCACTTCAGTCATTACTAATGAGTTATTGAACATCTTTTTGAGGTCAGTAAGGGCAGTGCAAGGCTGGTGAACCAAAAATATAGAATCAACAAAATATTTAGAACTATTTGTAAAACGGAATCATTATTGTTGCTCGTCCATTAATTTTAATCCACTAGAATGCAGGGGGAAACACGTGAGCTAGATTTTTATGGAACTTACAGTTTAGAGCAGTTCACCTACACGCGGAACGCACTTCTGAAGGATAACTCAGGATGGCACCTTAATCAATTCCCATAGCTACTCTGAGAATGGCTTTCTCTACTTACAGACAGCTACAATAATTATTAAAAAGTGATTAGAACAGTGTCTTTATGTTTGAGACATTCAATAACAGAATGTTCAGGGTAATATTCTCCTCATCACCAAATCAGTAAAATGATTTCATTCTCTTGTGTTTGAATAAGTTTGGAACTTAACACAAGCAATCATAAATAAATCATAAAATAGCATGATAGCTAAACTGCACATTTTACAGTTTGAGTCTTTACAATGAAAACAGTAAGCTTAGGTTAATGGAGAATAATAACACCTTTGCATAATCATAACTCTAGGTTAAATATAAAAGGATAAGACCTACATTTAATCTATCTCATTAGAAAACAATGTCTTACTCATTCTGCTCCCAAGCCCAGGATCAGGTCTGCCCTCCGCAGCCACTGAATTCATCCAAAACTTCTTTATCTTTCATGGATATGCAGTTGTCTCCAAATTACTCTCCAGTCATGCAGCGGCCTCCAGGACAGGACAAACTTTCAAGTAGCAATTATGCTTCTAAAACATAATTATCTCAATTCCTTGTGATTATCTCAATTCCTTGTTGTATAATATCCTCTGTACTTTCTTTAGTTCTAGTTATAAATTGAACTGTGAGTTCCTCAACTTCTGGTACTCGTCTCTCTTTCCAAATTCAGCTTGTCAAATCCCAATTGCTCATTGAAGCTACCAAGCAACAGACACCACTCCACATGCTACTGCTTCAGCTTATGATTCCCGGTCTAGAAGGTGTCCTCACCTGTATCCACTTACCCTCTCTGAAAGACCCACCATCAACCATCACTCAAGTATTTTATTCTTCAGTGGGGTAGCACATGATTTTTTTACATACTGCAACAGATCTGTGCTCAGAGTGCTACTCTATCTCTTCACACACAAAATAAAGACTTCTGTCTATGTTTGCATTCAATGTTGGTTAAGTATTTTTATTAGTATGTGAGAGCAGTACAGAGAAATGGGCTACCTTCAAGAGTCATATATACTTCCTTGAAAAATTACTGTCTCCACCTCTCCACCTCTGATTACTAAAAATCATACTCACTTTTCTATTATTCTATCAAAAATTTATCTGTTTCCAAATCATATATGGTTGCTAGCTATAACTTTCACAAAAATGGGATTAGGCACTTGAGTACAGATTAAATACCAGAGAGAAATAGGGGCCAGCATTGCATTAATAATAAACCCCTCTCATTATTCCTTCTACTTTCTCTGGCATCTTACTACCTGATGATGAAGAGCGTAAGATATACATTACAGGCAGCAAGATAATCTACAGTATAAGACACACAGATTACAGAAAACAAATACAGACAACAGCATGTGATATATTGTAGACAAATTGAATGACCTTGGAGTTGGATTTCTTGGGCTATCTTATGGTTGTTCCATTGACTAATTCAGTGACCTCAGGGAAGTTCCTGAGTCTTTCTGTCCTAGCTTCAGACACAAATGATGAAAACTTCTTTACCTTCTACATAGCATTTCTCTGATTATGAAAAAGAAAACACACATGAAACACCAAGAACAACAGCTTTCACAAGGTAACTTTTCTAACTATTAGCTGTTTGGTTTGGGCAGATAGCTCAGCAGTCATAAGTGCGTGCCTTGGAAGTACAAGGTTCTGAGTTCAATCACTGGTTAAAAAACAAAATAGACAAACCAAAAAAAAAAAAAAACACAAAAAAACAAAACTACCATGAAAAATATTAGCTCTTATTTTCATTACACAGAGAAACTCCTACTCTTTTACCTTGGTAGTCTTGAAACATATTTTCGTATTGTACTCTTCTATCATTTTGTAGATACTATTTTCCTCTTTACGATCCAATGGTTTTTATACTTACAACAGATTTGAGTAGCAGATGCAAATCAATGTCATTTGATTAATAAATGTTTTCACTCTTTATTCAGATACCTTCTTTTTTAGTAAATATTGTCTTGGTTAAATTGAATTATGCTAAATGCTAAAATTTTGCAGCTGTTGTAATTCGCATAATACCAAACAGATATATAAAGGATATAAATTTGTACTTATATATTTACATCAACAACAAGAGCTACGAAGGAAGAAAATAAACATTAGTATTTGGAATAGGGAACAAACATTTCATCCACAGGATGCAATTATCATTTTTATTTGTTTCATTTTTCATGGATAATTATAACTTTTATTATTTGCAAATTTAACTCAATTTATGGCCTAAACTTTTTTCAGTTTTTCATTTATCAGATGTCAACATTTTGAAATATGTGTAATGTTTAATTCATAAAGTGCACTAGACCTATTGGATAAATAAAAAAATTAAGAACAATGTAGTTTAACATACATTGAACATTTCTGGTAACTGACCATTACAATTTTGATATGAAAATATTTCTATATATTTACAAAACTATAATTATAAGAAAAGTATTTTATTTGCAGCTCTTTGTCATAAATGTGTTATTAATTTAAGATAGCCAGATAAAACATTGCCCCTTATTTTAGATTATGTAATATCAAACAACCAAAAATATATACAAATACAAGAGTTTAATCAACATTTGAAATAATAATATCAATACAAACCATTAAATTTTAAAAATATTATTAAATACAGGAAAATATATTAAAGACAGTATTAATTATATATAAGAATTATTGATTAAATGATGAGTTTTATTGACATTGGAAAACTTCAGTTCTCATTGTTATAAGTACCAAAGTGTAGGTTTTACAGAAATAACTAAAATCAGATTAGATCACATCTTTGTGACTGAAAACAGACACTTTATAGGAATTATATTTAATTTGAAATCTAAGGTATTCTGCTATGTGAATCCTATTTACTCAGACAGTATGCATTTCATTCTAAAGTCATGTTTGCTTTTATTTGCCAAGAAAATTTCTCAAACAAAATTATGTTATTTGTAAGGATCTAAAATCTTCAGAGATGAGCCAGCAAATATGTTGCCTAGTTTTTCACCAAATGAATTGACAACAAGTATCACCCAAACACCTGAATGCAAATATTTATAACAGTTTTATTCATAATTGCCAAACCTTGGAAGCAGAAAATCTTGTTCTTGGATAAATATACTGTGGTATAAATTTATATAAGTGAGTAAAAGTCATTAAAAAATAAATGCGCTATTCAATCAGAAAAAGACATGGAAGAATCTTAAATATATATTGCTAAATAAAGAAGCCAGTCAGAAAGAACTTCTGTCAGTTTGACCACAATAATAAGACACTGTGGAAAAGCTTTAGAGTTAAAAAGCTCAGTGGTTGCCCAAGGGGCTGGGGAGGAGTGGAAGGAATAGCAGAGAAGTGGAACACACAAGAGTTGTAGAACCGTGAGGCTAACAGTGTCCAAGTGTGTACACAACTTTATGAATTTGGACAATCCCTTGGGATTGTGCACCTCAAAGAGGGGAATCAATCAGAACTATAGACTTCAGTTAATGCTAGGGTTAGGGTGAGGGTAGAGGTTACTGGTCCCCCAATTCTAACAAATGTATCACAGCAAAGCAAGGTGCTAATAGGTGAAATTTTAAGTGGAGAAAAGACCAAGAACTTTCTGTTTATTGAAAGGATATTTTAAACTTGAGAAAGGAGCAAATAAATTTAAAAAATCAATATATGTGATGCTGCTAAGAGAATTTGGTTTCTCCGAAATAAGTCTGCATTCTTTTGAAGTGTTAGAATAAGGTAATTCAAGAATCAAGGCACTTTCTTTTTTAGATACAATTTATTAATATTGTTAACAAAATATGTAACACTGAAAAACATAGACAAACATATTTATAAAAGGCATGTATGAATGCTATCTAGCTTTAAATATTGAATAGAAGAATAATGTAGATAGCTTTGTAATTGCTATTTAAATGACTGACCATTTGCTAGCTACATAAAAGTGTTTTAGGAACATGCTTTTGTATAGCTTTATTCTTTATCTACTAGTAGAAAAAATAGAGTGTAAGGAGATTTTCATAATCTAGGAATGCTCAGTTTTTTTTTCTTTGATCTGAGAAATGTGACTTTTTTTTACAATATGCACAAACCAGACTAATTCTCCTTTCTCTTCTATTATATTCCATATGTTAAATAGCATTCCCCTTGAACTTTCAGGGGATACTGTAAGAAGCTATCAGAAGAATTCTTTCCAGAGCTTTCTCTCATTTAATCTTTCTTGGCTTTTGTGCACACCTGGTGAGAGGGCTTTTGTAAATCACAAAAGAAAGCTTACAGTGTGATGCATATTTTTAAAACATTTCATCACTGCGTGCCTTTTTTACCTGTACCTTGAAAGAATGGCAACCCCTTTACATCATCTCTCTGTTTTCTAATCATAAAAATCCAGGCTGGGAGACAGTGGGAGCTATTTGAAACAATGAATATCACTGTAATGCATTTTAGCGGAATCATTTACGAGTTGCAGAAAACAAAAAAGGTCATTTTAGTGAAATCTGAACTCATGTACTAGACATACATCTTTATATTCTGCACACTTTATTAATCATTGAATGAACAACATCGTGCCTGGAGCCAACTGACAGGAATTTTAACCTGATTAAATGTCCCAGTATGCCTTAATACCTTTAAATGGAATTTTTATAGCCTGTTCTGCACGCATATTATTAATACAGTGCCATCAAGAAAACCACAGACATGCATAATAGCTCATCAATTTGTAACTAAGCACTTTTGACCTTGAAAAATCAGCTGTCTTTCAGATTAATGTAGTTACATTTTAGGCAGAAAAAGAGGCCATAAAATTATCATGCTTATTTTTGTAACATGTCAGGATGAGAATGAAAAGCAAAGGCCCCGCTGATGGCTTCTTATTGATATTGCCACCAACCTCTAACATCTGAATTACAAACTCGGAGACCTCATCCTAATAAAAAACCCACTTGGACATTAAAATTTCAGATAAAGGGATGCGTATAAATTAATGGTGATAAGATGAAAGGGTAGTGTATAAACTACTATCTCCCCTGACTTTCACATTTCTTAGAGAAGTGAAAAAAGAAAATGTTCCCAGATTTCTTCTTGAATATGCAAATACATATACACACGCACACACCACAATAATAAAAATGGTCAAATGAAAAGCTCACTATGAACACATTAGTCTTAACAATCAGTTCTAAAATAAATGAAAAATGATACCAAAGAGTCATAACAGGAAATTTGAAAACTGGACATTATCCTTAATCAAGGACAAAAGCACATCTGGAGACAAGTGTACAACATAAATACATTTGGTTATTTATTTATTTGTTATTTATTGTAGCCAGCTCAACCCACCCTGGGGGACAGGGCGGGCATGACATGTGGCTCTGAGGATCGGATTGCGGTCCCTGCACTTGCCTAAGCAGAGTGTTAAGACTCCTGAGCTATCTCTCTGGCCCTCATAATTTTTCTAAAAGTAGTTTTTCCAGGTAGTGTCAAATCATTTCACAAGATGCAAAATGAAATGATGTGTCCCAATATATGAAACACAACTTCTGCCTAGAAATGTGCACTACCTTAGTGTAAAGAAAGAGCACCATTTATTTTCTAAGCAAATAAATGTGATAATATAAAAGAGCATTTTGAAGCAGCTATTTAATAAGGAAAATATTTAGAGGAATATGAAATGTTAGCTCTGGAATGCAACAGCACTCTCATAGAGTCAAATTATTCCTTAGACAAAATCCAGAGGTACTGGTTGTTTTGTAGTCAATGTAATCCGTTCCTCATATTCTTAGAATAGTTTCATGCCTGCAATATTTTGTTACTTTATAAGCAAGCTCATGGGAAATTTATGTATTTTCAAAGCAGTTAATCAATTAATTCCATTTCCTCCATGAAACATGAGACACAGAGTAGCACAATTAGGAGGAGCTGTATAAACCTAGAATTACTTTTTATTTAAATATAACGCATTTACTGAGTATAAAGGAAGAGATATGGTTCTTAGACTTCCTAAGACTAGCCAACAATTATAAGTGTCCTAATTCACCATCTTACCGGAACTTAGGGAAAGGCCACATCGTTGCTGAAAACACAGGGCACAACATCTTTCTGAGGAATCGTCACAGGTGACAAGGACGTGGCAGGAGGAACTTCATGTGAGCAAAGAGGGCCTTTCTGCTGCATCTTTCTCAGTTCCTTGCTTGTACAAGGACTGCAGGTGCAGGCCTCTTAGTGTGAGACCATGCCGATCATAGCCTGGAGAGAAAGCTATCTGGCACATTAGGAAGTGTATTTTGATTCACGAGGACACATATCAGATGATACATAACCATATAAGAAAAGTGGGAAATTTTTATTTTTTGAAATCTATGTTATGTATGGTTCGTAATGAAGAAAAAAGGAAAAAGTAAGAAAAACTCTGAATATTTTATAGATTTGCGGTAAATCTATTATCCCAACCTGAGAACTCAGAAAATTCTAGAAATTACTTTAGCTTATCAAGTTCCAGTAAACTATTAAAAATTAGATAAAAATGTCAAAAATGTGTATGGTTTATTAGTATGACATAGATCAATCCTGGAAGTTATTAATATAATTTATTCTCTTCATTCAATCACAGCTTTAGTAAAATAATTATAACCTAAAGAAATAACAAAATAGTCATATGGCAGGAGGCCATTTTTATTTCTGTGCTAAAAATCTTTTCATTTCACAGGGTCACAAAGAAATTACTTGAATGTAGTGTGATGCTCCAACATGAGCTAATACCAAATATCTTTAGAAATGAAACACTAAATTAAGCTTCCTAATATGGTTTTAATAAAGATAACAGCTTCAATGTTTGTATGCACTTTCAAGAACGAATCCATACTTATTACCAGATTTTAACACCCTGGAACTAAGAAAATCTGAAAACTGTTATGCTTTTACAGGTATGGCAACAAGGAAAGGCACAATAAATTTTAATGAGATAAGCATTAGTATGTGCATTGAAAAATGTAAAAAATAGAACTTTTTGAGATACTATGATTAAAAACAGGAACCCATGTCAAAAAATTATAAAGAACCTCACCTATGTGCTGTTGTTAGTATCTTTGCCCACCAATATTGAAAAAATATGGACCTTCAAAGGATAACAATAAATGCCCAATGAATAACAATGAATGACCTTAGAAATATAATCATTATATACATAAATCTCAGAAAACATTTTATTGAAGAACATGCATGAACATTTTGGAATGGAGAAATCGCATTACAGATTCAGAGTATCCTGTTTGTCAGCTTTCTGGTACTGTAACAAGTGCCTGAGATAAGTTCAAAGGAGTCAAGAATGATTGTTGGCTGACACAGGGAGGCCGCAGGTCCAGAGCAGCTGGTCTCAGAGATTTGGGCCTGATTTGGCACAGTGCAGCCTCCAGGGCACATCATGATAAAGTGGCCCACTTATTTCAAAGCAGTTAATCAATTAATTTAATTTACCTCATGAGAAGGGGCAAAAGAGAGAAACTATTTCCACCATCCTTGAGGGCGCCTCCGTAATGACCACTTTCTTCCATTCAGCAGTAGGTCTTCGAGGGTCTACTCCTGCCCAGAATGCTAAGCCCTGAGAAACTAAGCTTTTCATGCATGGTTCTTTGAGAGACATTTCAGATTCAAACTAAGGTAATTATCAGATGTTCAAGCATAACAAATTGGTACTCATCTAAAAACTGAACAATGCTATAAAAAAAAGTCTAAAAAGTGGATTTTGTTTTTTGGCTGGAAATTGAATAAAACATGACCATTACATAAAAATGAGATTCATTTAAGTTTTATTTAGGTAAAAAAAAATCAATGTTAAAGGATTTCCTAGCAGATAATAAAATGAATGACAGACTAATGCCATTAAAACACATACTAGCTTAGAAGCAGGTAAGAACACACAGAACAGAGGCAGATAACATTGTACACAGGAGACAACAAGTGAACATAAAATACAGTTAAATGCCTGTCTCATAGTGATGGAGCAAAAGAGACTCCGCTTTAAGGGAGGTGCTTATGTTCCCTTAAACTATAGACAAACATGTTCCTTCACCCCTACCCATGTAGCTGACAATAAACCCACTTAGAGAAAATGAGGCTCATAAAATAGGAACAAACAGCACTACTTGGGGAACAGAGCAAACATTAAATCACACTGCCCCACGGCAGAGATGGTCAACATTGTCTGGGAAATGTAAACATTCGTATAAAATTCCTGAAAACGATGCTGCATGGTTACTATGGAAACCTAAAAAGTATATAATCTGAAAGCAAAGTTCAGGCTGGTGTGGACAACTGTGGGAGTCCTGACCCAAAGTCAGGGCGTCAGTCGTCGACTGCAAGCTTGCAATAAGACCTGACTTGTTCTTTCCGTACTTTGTCCCTTTTGGGAGGCTTATTTTTGCTTGCTGTCATCTGCTGCTACAATGTAACTTTAAATGTCACTTATTAGAATGGAAATGTTTAAAAATGAAAGGCCAAATACAAGTTTTATAAAGATAATAATCTTAATGAATTTGCATACCTATATCTGGTAATCTGAACAACTTTGAAGATAATTATACACAATAGAACAACCGTCACTAATTTCCTATCATATTCTCTTGAAATTTTGTATCATTTTCTTTCAGATTATTTTTATTTTTTAAAGGTAATAAAAATAATAAAAAATTAGAAACACTACAAAATTTCATTAGAGCAAATAATAGGAATTAAACAATTCAATAATATTGTTGCCTTCAAATTAATGTTTCAGATTGCCAGAGAAAAGCATGCAAAATTGGTCAAAAACTTCATAAAAAATTAAGGAGAGAGAAAAATGTTTCAAGCATTAGCTGCTCCTTTCCAAAAATCAGACTAGCAAAAATCAGCAGTGCCATTATCCAAGAGCTCCTGCATACAGACACATTTGTTTTTCCCTTCCTTCTTTTGTTCTTTTCTCCTTTCCCTCATCCCAGGTGTTCCTTATTTTTACTCTCTTTAGAATAATAACAATCTTATAGCAAATGCCTTCCTGATTCTCGAATGCCTTGTTTCCTTCCATGTTCCCCGTATGGAGAATTGCTCTACTCAGGTAACTCAGATCCGGAAGTGAATCTGGAGGCTGGAGGGTATACAGGCTTCCTGACCCTCCCTGGATCTTACTGCCCTCTCCAGCTTCCTCCGCAGGTCTTCTTTTTTACTGAAAACATGGTCTTTCCAACATCAAGAAATATGCTTAAAAATTAGGACAGGTGTTCTATGATTATTTGACAAATTCTTTAATATACTTCCCCAATCCATGCTGGTTTCCTATACCTGGTCCCTCTAATCCCATTACCCTAAGCATTTTGCTGTACAATGGTTTCATGGAGGACAGAAACTATTTTTTAGCTTTCTTTTTCTTGGAGGTTCTTTATTTATCAAATCTCACGTTAATTTGGACTCATTCAAACAATTCACCAATATCCTTATATGAAGTCAATTTTCTTAGAGGTTGGGGAAATAGTTCAGCAGTACAACCACCCCGCTGGCAAGTGCAAGGTCCTAAATTTCATCCCTGGGTCAAAATAGTAAAAATAAAAATAAAAGTTTGAAGTCAATTTTCTTGATCTTTGGGTGTTGTAATGTGTTTGTTTTTAATTTTATACTCTACTAGCGTTTCAAAAATACTTAAAAGGGAAAGCATATATTGCAAAATATTCTACCATTCATCTTAAAGAAAATCAGGACATAAAGTTATTCATAAACACAAATGTCAGAAGTTATTTTGAAAACATACATATATCTGACTACACACAATAACTTTCTATTAGTACATGTTTCCAGTATCATGATTCTGTTCTATTCCTTGTGAGGAAAGTAATAGAATTTTTTATTAAACAGAATACAAAATACTTAAAGAAAAACATGAGAAGTTATACAGAACTTCACCGGACAAATCAATAGAAACTCAACAGTGATTAATATATTGCATAATGTTATTTTCAAATTAGTTGCTCAGATTACCAGATATGAGCATGAAAAACTGGAAAAAGTTTATAATAAATTTAAAAGGCCAAAAAAAAATTAAGCATCAACTGTTCGCCTCTACAGACCAGTAGAACTTAGCAGTATAAGTATCAAAGCCATCATGCATACATGCACGAATATGTATTCCTCCCCATCCCTCCCTTTCTGGTCCTTTTGCTCACCTCAGTTTTCCTTCCATTTGAGCAGGCTCTTTCCCTTTCACAGTATCCACTGTACTTTTCAGACTTCATTTACTCTTTCAAGTTCTTACACTAGCAAGATAATACAATGTTTGTATAAGCAGATTTTATTTCACTTATGTGTATGGTTTCTAGTTGCACCCATTTACCTATAAAAGCCTAGAATATGTCTTACTTTAAACTGAGTAATACTCCCTTGTGTAAAAATATCACATATTTTTAATCCATTCCTCAACTGGTGGCCATTTGGGTTGTTTCCAAGATTTAGCTACGACAAATTGCACTGCTATAAATGTCGGTGCACATATGAGAAAACAAGTTTTAAAAACACTGTTTTTAACATATAATTCTTTAAAATATTTGTTACAAAATTGAATGATAAAAAGATTATGAAGGCTTACACAGAGTTAAAAGCAAGTGATGATAAAACAAAAATTAAACAGTGAATCGATGATTCAACCTCCTAACAATGCTATTATAAATGAAACTTTAAAAGTAATTACAAGAAAGATAAAACCATGATTGAAAGAGGAGCAAATCATATTTACTGATGATGAAATCTACGCCCCAAACATATATCTTCAATGTAAGTAGTAATTACAGCAATGCAAATTAAGAAAACGGCTGTCTCATCCTCTCCACCTGCTTCAGAAAATTTTACTTAGAAACCTAAGAAAGAAACTGTATACAAACAGAAATACCGCCTTCAAAAGAGGAAAGAGAAATTGACATTTCTAGCAGTGAGACTAAATATAATAGATGCTTTCTGAAAGTCAGTTTAAAAAGTTCATCAAAATACTTATTAAAAACACCTAAGTACCACCATTTAAGAGATTCATCCTGAGGAGGGATCGGGGAGATGGCTCATTGCGATAAACGCTTCCTTGGCATGCATAAGGGCCTGAGTTCAATCCATAGTTCCGCAAAAATAAATAAATAAATAAATAAATAAATAAATAAATAAATAAATAAATAAATCATCCTGAGAAAATGCATGCAAAGAATCATGATATAAATAAAAGGATATTTATTATAGTATTGATAATCTAGAAGTGTTTGCAGTTTTATCATAATATTGATAGTATAGAAACAAGCATAATTTCTTAAATTATTAGAATTAAAAATGGGTTCATGTGTTAGAATGCATATCTTACTGAACAAGAAAGCTTTATGCCCATTTCTTGACTTGAGATACTTGGCTTAATTATAAACCAAACACTTGCAGAACTATGAATATGATCATGTTGGTGTACTCAACAGATACACATATACATGTTATTTATTCATACATAAACATGAAACCTAGATATGTATGTGTATGTACAAATAAAATGTTATTAATTAAATCACAAATAATCAAAAAACAGAAGGAGGGCAAATAAATATCCTAGTAATGTAGCTTAAGGTCCTTGAAGACGAGACTAATCTCTTTTCATTTTACTACTGGAAGTAGAACTCAGTACCTTGCATTTGCCATGAAGATGCTTGTGCCACTGAGTTATATTCCCAGTCCCAACAATCAAAACATAAAATATGCATGAAGAAGGAAATTTAAAATATCAGAGTAGAAATTGAGACTAAGAAGACAACACAAAGAACCAATAAAGTTTTGGTTTTTTAAATATTAATAAAATAGAAAAAATACCCTAGCCAGTCATACTAATATAAGGAACAAAAAAGAAAATTCATTCAAACAGAAATGAAAAAGTTCAAATCACAATGTATTCTACCAAAATCTGGAAGCTTATTAATAGCTACTTTCAAAACCAGTATTCTGAGTTGTAAATGGCTCTAGTTAACAACTCCTTCGGATAACCCATTACTATTGTGGACTACTGGACTGTGTTGAACTGTTTCGCTGAATTCAAGCACCTATAATAATTGATGACGATAGAATACCTATCTCTGACAAGACTAAACAAAAAAAAGGGGACACAAAGGAAGGACCATTTTGTGTTTGTATACACAGTACAGTTAGGATAAATGTGCAGTACTTTTGTGTAATTCTATGAGAAGAAAGATTTTTACTAATAGTGTCTAGATAGGATATCCTGTCTGCTTCTTGTATGGTGCATAACCACTAGGAAGATAATAATGTAAAAAGTATTAATTACTGTAACTGCACTATAAATCAGCTTTAGAAAAAGATAGGTACACAGCTACATTCTCTTAATTCAAAGACTAGAGGCATCTGCTCTAATAGTGTTTGTAAATAAAATATGTCTGTACCTTGTACAAGAAATAACCACTAAGAAAACAGTATGCAATGTATTAATTATTGAATCTGTACTACTAATTTGATTTGAAACTGTCTCATTGTTATTTGTTCTTCAATAAAATTATGAAAAATAAAAAATTTAAAAATAAAAAGGAAAGAGTTCCAGAGTTGAGAAGAACAGGAATCGATGTATGTAAGCAGGATGGTTTGAACAATTGTACTGTGCGTTTCTGCTGGCCTATGGAAATAAATAGTTATGTTTTAATTTTTTTTTATCTCCTTTGCTCAATTGTTCATACTTTTTCTTATACATTTCTCTCTTTTTTCTTTCCTTTTTCAATTTTATAAGTATATATCTAGAAATACAAATAGCCGGTTGGAAGGCACCATTATGTATTACAACAAATACTGTGAAATTCATATTATTTTGTTAAGTAAAATTCTGCATCACTTGTAATTTTTGTTTTGATTCTTATTTGTATTCTATTTCAAAAATAAAAAATTGATAAAGAAATAAAATATACAAAACCAGTATTTTAACAAAAGAGTTAATTCACAAGACATGGATAAATTTGTAGGCTCATACAAACAACCAAAGCTCAACTGAGAAAATATAAAAATGTTGGACAATTCAATGAACTTGAAGAAATAATAAAATAAACCCTACCAACAAAGAAACATTTAGCAAGATCAAATAGGCAAACATAAAGAATTAACAGAGATAGAGATAGGAAAGAAAGAAGTTAAGTCAATGTAGTTAGATGTGGTGATGTTTACCAGTGAATCCAGCACTTGGGTGGCTGAGGCAGGAGGAACTGGAGGGTATCCTGGACTACATAGAGAGTTCAAGACCAGCCTAAACTACATAGCAAAAGCTTCTCAAACAATACAACAAAAAATTATCAGTATTAAAACATCAGATGACTTGATCCTTTGCATAGAAAGCTGTCCACTAAAAGACTACTAGAATTAATTATCAAGTTCAGTAGTGTAGCAGGATACAAGGTCAACATTTAAAGTTCAAATGAATTTCTTTATACCAATAATAAACTCACCAAAAGAAAAACTTGGGAAACATTGCCTTTTACAAAATAGAATCAACAAACTGAAAGGCATAGGAATTAACCTAAGCATGAAAGTGATAAAAAAAAAAAAAAAAGAAACCTCTACAATGGAAACTAAAGTACTCTGAAAGAAGAGATCAAGATTGAGAGAATGCCAGGAAATAAAAGAAGATCAAAACCCAGTTCTTGGGTAGGAAGAACCAACTTTGTCAAATGACCACATTCACAAAACTGTTCTACAAACTTCCTGAAATTCCAATCAAATTGCCAAAATACTCCTTACAGAACTGGAGAAATGAACAATGAAATATTTGTGGACCCAGAAGAGACCTAGAATAGCAAAGGAAATATGGACAAGAAAGAGGCATCACAATCTCAAACATTGTTATTCTACAAAACTACAATAATAAAAGTAGCACACTGAAAAAAAGACCTTTGCATCAGTGGAACCGAATGCAAATCAGTGGAGGACTCAGAAAAACCTCTACGTATGCTCAGCTTTCTTACCTTTGACAAAGTAGCCAAACACCTTTGATGAAGGAAAGAGACCCCTTTAACAAATGGTGTTTGCAGTACTGGCTGCCCACATGCCAATGATTGATCCTTATCTCTCATCATGCACTAATGAAAACTAAAATCCATGAAAGATCTAAATAGTGGAACAGAAAAAATCTTCTGCTGGAAGACAAAAATATGTAAGTCTCCTGAAGACATAGGTATAGGCAAAGATTTTCAGAACAGAACCCCAATTGCACAAGAAATTATACTGAGAATGAACAAATAGATGATATTAAATTAAAAACCTTCACAGAAAAGTAAACAAGCAACAGAGTGAGGAGGTAGCCCACAGAACAGGGAAAAAATGACAGCTAGCTCTCAAAGGATTAATATTTATAACAAAAAATTCTAAAAATTAGACTCACAAAAGTTAAAGACACAATAAAAAATTGACATCAGAAATGAATAGACATATCTCAAATGAAGAAGTAGAAATGACCAATACATATATGGAAAAATGCTCAACATCCTTGGATATTCAAGAAATCCAAATTAAACACCAAAATTCTACCTCACTGCATAAAAAGTGGCTGCCATCCAAAGTGAACCAATAACACAAGCTGGAGAGGCTATGGTGAGAAATAATTCATCTGTATTGGTGAAACAGAAAATTTCCATTTAAAGAACTAAGAGTAGAAATTCCATTTGATCCAGTTATTCTCCTTCTAGGTATTTTCCCAAAAGAATTACAGCTATAATACCCATGTTTAAAACAGCACAATTCATAACAACCAAATCCTGGAAGATTCACTGATATATCTGCCCTGGATTAATGGATAAAAAAAAATGTGTGTTTATCTACAATGGAGTACTACTCTGCCACAAATAAGGCTGAACTTAGTCATTCGTATGGAAAGGAATGTATCTTGAGACCATAATGTTAAGTGAAGTAAGTACAGCAGAACCATATTCATTATTTCATGGATCATCCTGTATGAGAAGCTCAGTCTACAAATAAAGTATAAAATAAAATTCAGATAATAGGCAGAGAGAGAGAGACAGAGACAGAGACAGAGACAAAGAGAAAAGCAGATTATTATAATCCTTCAGCAGCAAACAGAAACACTAAATCATCACCCAGGATTAGGAGACAGATTTACTTTACATTCATGGGTACTGTTCAGGACCACTTCCAAAATATCATACCTTGAAGGACCAGGAGGGAGTTGAAAGGGGAAGTACAGAGGCAGAGTATTTAGCTGGTTTTGATTGGTTCTTACAATATACATCAGAGCGAACAGCTGTGCATCACAGTAACCAGCTATTTGTAGGAGCCAAAAGCAGCAGGAACTGTTACCTGGACAACTAACAAAACCTGAAGTATACTGGCTGGTAGGGGTCAGGGGTTCCTGCTACAGTGCAACATGTAATGTATCTGAATGTGTAGCTTGAATTAATATAATTTTTACATGTCTTTAATATGCTTGGCCTGTAAGTCTGATTGCTAATTGTTAGGTAGGGTAATTCTAAAATATTAAATGAATCTCATGCTGGGAAAAATGGATAGATGGGAAGGGAAATAAGTGAACTGGAATGTATTATTACATATACCAGTTTTCCACAATCATGTACTGCAAACTTTGACCAATAAAATTAAAAAGAGATAAAGTCTAGATCCATTTAAAATGTCCCTGAAAGGCCATGTCAGCTGAGTGCCCTGTGGAACTGTAGTACATCTGGGGTTGATGGTCACTCGGCTTCTTTCCACTTTCCTGCTTCCTATGGGCACTGTTATGGGTATCACGCCCCCTATCGGGTAACTTGAATGACTAATCTGAGGATGGCATGGTGCAGTCCAACAACCACTGTTGATTTCCAATTACTCTTTAGTGAGATTTTGTATCATTTCCAACGCTCTTCTTTTTTTTTCTATCATTATTTTTTATTCTTCAAAAATAAATAGATAGGGGCTGGGGAGATGGCTCAGTGCTTCCCTGGCAAGCACAAGGGCCTGAGTTCAATCCCTGATTCTGCAAAAAGTAAATGATAGATAGATAGATGGATAGATAGATAGATAGATAGATAGATAGATAGATAGATAGATAGATAGATAGATATGTGTTTGTCTTAGGCTCAAACTCTGCTTCCTGAGAAAATTCTATATACAGGTTTTTATTTTTAAAAAGAACTTTAGTAAGTATTTCATCTATATTTTGTGAATTGTACATATCATTTTAAAAAGACTTTTTATACTAAATGACAGGAAAGTGACTTCAAGTTTTCTGTTGTGAAGGAATCATTTATTTCCAACAGTAGTTGAAGAAGAGAGTTGTATGAAGCCCCGTGAGTGAGAAAATACCGTTACCTACAGCTTTCAGTGAGTATCACCAAACGGATGCATTCTATTGCTAATGAAAAGGCAAGAATGGTCACGTCCCTACATCTTATCACCACGTACACAGCCAGATGAGCTGTGGTTATATAACTTCCCAGAGTCATAAAGGTCAAGCCAGGTTACCATTCAAGAAGAAAATACAGTGGAAAATCAGGCTGCACTGTAAATAGTAAAGATCCATTAAGTGTCATACTAGCCTCTGAATGTTCAAGTAATAATCTAAATCCAAAGTACCATAACATGAACATCAAAGCCATTGCATGACACAACAACAGAAGTTATACCAAGTTTTACTGTACACACACCCTGGCTGCTGCACTCTGCGTATGCAGGAGATGGTGAGTTTTGATGGTAACTTTAGAAATGGGTGAATGGTGAAGGGTGATGAGGGAACCACATAGATATATATTTAGTGCAATATAAGTGCATGTCAGTATACGGCCCTTTGGGAAATGTAAGTGGTTTGGATAGTATGGCTGGTATAAAGTGCTTACTGTATTGTAGTGTAAGATATCAGACTTGATTGTGGGAGCAATCATGTATTCAAATGTTTTTCATACCCTGTGGCCAAAACTCATATTATAGATAACTAATTTCTGAAAGCCTCACTTCTGCAGTTGAAAAGTTCTTCAACCTGCTCTAGCATAGAGAAAAATTCTATAGTAGAAATTCAGATGGTGGGTCTAAATGTCAGAGTAGCAGAAATAATGGATATTTAGATATTTACTGTTAAACAGATTATGCAGCACCCCTCTCTTTTTTGTAAATCATAAATACAAAGTGCTTCCCATTTTCAAAAGGAGCTCTGTGTGTGGTGCTGATCAAAATGCAAGATGGCCAGAAAGAGCAAAGGAAGATGGTGAAATAATACCAAAGTTACCAACACAGCAAGCAGCCTCTGTCCCTCAGGCTGGAGGACTGCAAACTTGAGGTGGCTGTGATCAGAATCTCAGGGAGATAGGGGAATGGCAAATCCACAAGTGGAGCACCCTCAGGATGAGGCTTGGACTCCTCACACACCCTCCCAGCAGTGGGTTTTGGACCAGTGAAGCTGCTGTACAAGTGACTGAAGATGCTTGCTGGGAAGGGTTGCAGAGACTTCGAAGTGGCTCAGAGAACGAGGATGGAACTTAGGGGGGAGCTGTTATACATTTGCTGAACTGCTGAGAGGCATTGGAATGCTGTGACCTCTGTGGAGAAGCCAGGTCGGAGATCATGAACTGCCTGCCTGCCTGCAGTGTGACAATGCGACATGACCAAAGCAGATATATATATATATATATATATATATATATATATATATATATATATATATATATATATATATATATATATATATGCCTTCTGTGGCCCAACTTGATTGAAAACCAGCCACAGCCATAAATGTAGGAAATGTAGTTTAGAGTTTTCAGTACCCTAAAAGATGCCCAAAGAAGGATTGGAAAGAATGGTGACATACATCTGTAATTCCAGCACTTGGAAGGCTGAGATAGGAGGATAGCTGGGAGTTTGATACCAGCCTGGGCTACAAAGTGAATTCAAAGGCCATCACGAACTGCATAGTGAGACCTTATCTCCAAAAGACAAAAAAGCAATAAAGAAAGTAAATGAAAGAAATTAGAAAATTACCAGTAAAAAGCAAAGCTTGCAAGCCAGGAAACTGGATCTCTCTTTCCATAATCATAATGCACACACAAGAGCATACACCAGTGACTGCAGGGATAGGATAAACAGTGGTGGGTACATCTACCAGTTCTCTGAATGCTCCTACAAGTGTGATAATTTTGTGCTTTTTTTTCTCCAGGAAAGACAAATACCTGTCTGCATGCTAAGCATGTATCTGTGTCTTACTCCTGTTTACTACACAAACAGAGTAATAGGTTCTCGAGACAATGGCAGTGAGTGAGGCACATCAAATTGCATTGTGATTAACAACTGTCTGGTGAATGAAAAGCGTGGGTATCATTCCTTTTTCCATTTCAGATGATCAGACAGACCTCATGGTTCCTCAGTTAATGAGAGCTGTGTACATAAAATCTTGTGTCAGGAGTGGATATTGGAAAACTATAGAGAAATCAAAAGGGGCTTGCAAATGGACATGAAATAAAACTTAGAGAATGCTGTTAAAATGAAATATGACCACCTAACTATCAACCATGTCAGACGCAATAGACTTCCATGAAAGGAGGAAAATATATATTTAAAATTATAACCCTCAAAAAACCAAGAAGCCTCTTACCTGGGATCCCTGTTGCAGGTGGCAAATGTGGGGACACATTGGTGTCGTGTTATACCCTAGGGAGTAACAGCTACAGGAATGAGGGAAAAGTAGACAAGAGACAAGGGATGGATTCAGGTGGAGATCAGTTTCCCTGATTGGCAGAAGACCCAAAGAATATTAGGGGCATTTATTTATACCTTTGCAAATTTCGTATCAGGAGACACAAAGTTGACTAATAACTAAGACCCAAAATTGACCAGACAGGATGTTCTTCTCCAGACTGAGGTAGCTCGACTGCTTTAGGCAGTCTGGCCTTGTCCTGCCCGCGCACATATGATTAATTTCTAATTTTGGCAGCTCCAACAAATTTCCTTGTCCTGGTGGTTTTATTTCTATAGATAGCCTAGTGTTGTACATTGTCCATTGTTGCTACCGTGCTCTGCTGTCTTTCACAGCATTGCATAATACATTTCTGTACCATCTTCGATTATAGAGATTAACAACTTGTTCTGCAGTCCACGCTCACATAAAAATTTTCTAATGTGCCATTTTCTTATTGAATGTAATATATTTTGTATATAAATGTTCTGAGGTATCGAACAGAAATGTATTTTGTTTACAGCATTTAGTTATCTCTGATTGTGGATTTGTTTTATTTTACTTTTTTATGTATTTAGGACAGGGTCTACAGGGTTTCTGGGGTCTTACTACATAGTGATT
Organism: Ctenomys sociabilis; assembly: GCA_004027165.1. NCBI lineage: Eukaryota > Metazoa > Chordata > Mammalia > Rodentia > Ctenomyidae > Ctenomys > Ctenomys sociabilis. The sequence goes on from PVKA01003582.1 coordinate 30,252, forward strand.
CTCCTGTTTTCAGCCTCCCAAGTGCTGGGATTACAGGCATGCTCCGGCACGCCCAGCCTCAATCGCCTGTTTGGTGTGCCTTTTGGGTGGAGCTGACATGGCATAGCACGCTGGGGATTGAACCCCAGCCGCTACGCTCTGCCTAAGCAAGCACTTTAGTCTGCTGAGCTATCAGGCCTGCCCCCTATATTTATTTTATATTTAAGCATTTAATATGTCTATAATTATTTTTATGAGATAAGACAACAAACTCAATTTTACCTTTCTTTAGAGTTGCCACTTGTTTAACAGCATTATTTCCCTTTGCATTGAAGTTAGTTTGGCTTAAAATTTTTCAACGTGCTAGAAGATATTTTATGGGCTTTCTATTTTTTAATCATTTATTTATTTATTTATTTATTTGGTGCAGGGTCTCATCACACAGCTCAGACTTCTATTGATCTACCTTTCTCAGCCAGGGCTGGTACTGCAAGAGTGTGTCACTGTGCCTGGTTTTGGTGGCCAGCTCAGCTTGGAGCAGGGCCAGCACGGCACTGTGTACCAGGGATTAAACTCAGGTCCTTGAGCTTGCCAGGCAGGCGCTTGGACCACTGAGCTATCTCCTCAGCCCCTGGATTCTCTATTCTTTTTCACTAATTTAAATGTGAAAGTATAAACTAATAAATGATACAGTAGATATTTACCCTCAAATGCACATATACAAACACAGAACAAAACCTTTTATGATGTATGAATATTTGTATATGTGTACACATAAGTTTTTTAATGAAATTGTTTTAGAGAGCATAACATGAAGCTTCCTTTCCTTTCTTATGAAGAATGAAACACGTTTTCACAACCACATAAGAAGAAAATAACAGTAGCCAGCACCCTGTGTGTATCTAACTTCAATGTTGTTTCTCCATACAGGACATAAAACAAAACAAAACTCTTATAAAATGAACTCTTAAAAATGAAGCAGAGAGTAACACAAGGTTTCTCTCCAATGAACTAAGACAAACTGTTGGTGCGTGTGAAACAGATTAGACTCTATTGAAATATGTTTAAAAACAATGGAATTCAAATGTGTAGAAACATTATATTTTTCTTGTGCATGTATCTATGGCATATATAAAAATATATATTTTATAATTGTGCATATGTGAAAATAATCTACGATAGTGAATTTTCTATCCCAAACATAACATACCATACTCTTTAAGACTTTATAGTCTCTCTTCTTGGTACTAGGGATTGAAGTAGGTCTTTCTGCTTGCTAGGCAAGCCTTTATGCCTATGTGCCGTCTTGCAAGCCCAAGTGCTTACATTCTTTATGTTCATATGCAAGTTATACTTTATGTCTTCCATGTAACCTAAGCTCATTATTTTATTCCATCTGATACACTTGCATGCCATTAAGAGAACCCGTGTGTGTTTGTCCATCAATAATAATCTTTATGTAATAATTGCTACCAAGACTTTAAAATGAACAAACTGATACACAGGAATAGTGCTACTTACGGTAGACTCACACCAGAAACAAGTGACAGTAAACCTGGGTTTGAACTCAAAGATCTGGTGCCAGAGTTGATAGTGAACCATTTCATCCCTTCTAGGAAGAACAGAACTCTGTCATGCATACAAAGCTCTTGAGAGATGCAGTCACCCCACCACAAGGAGTGCGGCAAATTCCCGAGCACGACCTACTTAAAGGGATCTGCTATGTCGTAATCCTGGTCTCACTGATCATGGTCATAAAGTCGATTACTCAATGCCAGGATGAACATTCTACTCTCAACCCTGGCTGCAAGATAAGGGAAGGAAGGAGTCCATCTAGCTGAACGGAGTCCATTCTAACACCGTATTTAATCCCGAAGGTCAAGGTTTTAGATAGCATGCTGCTTGGCACCACAACAATTGGAATCATTCTTGCTGCAATCGCACTGAAAATGTTTCCAATAAGACTTCTTCATACCGTCTTTTAAAGTGAGAAAATATGAATTCTACCTTCCTAAAGAATATTCGCATGAAACGGTAGTTCTCCGTAATCATGAAGCTATAATTCTTCACTGACTTGCATAGGGATCATTCTCAAGCCTGTGTCTGCTTAACGATAAATGGTCAATAAAGTACATGTCTTCAGGTTGAGATTTTAATCCCCACAAGTGTTGCATTATTAAAAGCAATCATTGATTACTGTGTGTGAAAAAAATTGAATTTCAATGAATTTTTATAATTATTATCGTTTGTGTCTGTGTGTCCCTCAAAGCCTCATGCAGTCTTGGGGGGGCTTCTGGAGTTTGTAATTGATTACTGTGGGTGTGGGTGCTGCGCCTGCCCTGGGGCACCTAACTTGCATTTCAATGTAAGGAGGGAAGAGGAACCAGCAGCTTGAGCTCCTGCTGCCTTTCCCTGTGCTCTTGCTCTTTGCCGCCACCAGGAAAGGTTGTTCTGTGCTTGTGGCCCTCTGCCCTGGACGCAGCAGAATATGGACTGAAACCTCCAGTAACTGTGAGCAAATAAACCTTTCTTTCCTTCATTCTGGGCGTCGGGTATCTGTCCCAGCAATGAGAGAAGAGTGACTAAGACAATAATGTAAGTCTTTAAAAAAAAAAAAATTAAAAGTGGGTGGTTAGAGAACCTAATTTATTATTGTTCATTTCTGTAAGTGTTTTGCATACTATAAAAGTAGTTTTCAGGACTGGAGATATAGCTCAGCAGCACAAGCCTCTGCTTGGCAAGCATAACGTCTTGAGTTTGATTCCCAACAAACAGCAGCAGTATTATTAGTTTTAGTATTAGTATTAGTATTAGTAGTATTAGTAGTAGTAGTAGTAGTAGTAGTAGTAATAGTAGTAGTGGTAGTATTATAAAACTAGTTTTAATACTTAAAAAACAGTATATTACACTTATACAAAGTTTTTCTTCTTCTCCATAGGGCCCACGTAGCTAGTTGAAGGCGATCTCCGCAGCAGTTTCATTTAGTCTGTTCTAACTGTGTATGTTACATAAAAACCTGGGAAGCATATATGGAAATGTCCAAATAGCCTCAGCCATAATCACTAAGTATATTTTCATCGGGAGGAATATTTCAGAGGCATAAAGGCATGCGCTGTTATTGGTATAAACACATTTCACAAGACCTGATATTCACTACGAAAATCAAAATACCAAGGAAAATATACTTCTACATTCTAAATCCAAAACTTGCTTTAATTCCTCCATGTGGCATGTTGAACAGAAGAATGTTTACGCTAACATTTTCAGTCCCTTTTCTGGAATAAGGAAGACAAAATTTATTATCCTTCAAAGTCAGCTGATTCTGGAATATTGCTTTTGATTCCAGAGCAAGAAACTGAAGATCACAGGCACATGAGTCCTCAGCTGCGGATCAAAGTGTGCTGCTTTTCAGACACCAAGGTGATAGTACCAACGCACCTACAAAAACCGGGAGCAGTGCGTCCTTCCCCTCGGTGATCACGACGGTGGCGGACTGGCACTTCTTCCTTGCTGCCTTGCAGGCCCTTCTGACCCGCGATGCAGCATTTGTCTGACGCCCAGTGGGGCAGACTGCGTCCTGCCTAGGTGAATCAGAGCACAGCCAAGAGCACCACAGGGGAGGTCAGCGGAAGTGGTACAAGGCACTAATTACCAAGCCCTCCCCCTGCAGTCACGCGCCAACTAATGGGACCACAAGACCAGTGGACGCACACCTGCTTGCAAAAGACTCAAAGACTCAGTGTTAGAAAGCGGACTTCTACAGAACAGGTATTTAAGATGAAATTGTCTCAATCACATTTAAAAATTTGAAGGGAGCTGCACAGATATCAATATATTACAAATCACTCTGCGATTAAATCTTCTTGCTATTAGATAGTAATGAAATAAAGAGAAATGCTAAGACATCAATAACTTAAATAAAACATTCTATGATTGACTGTATGCCTCTAGTGAATTTCTCCAAATTTTGAGAAGGTGGTGTGAGGGGCATGACATTCTTGCTTCTTTTTGTGTAAGTGACCCTATCTGCACCCATTCAGAGACCACTCCAAAGAAGGCAGCTAGAGAGGGGCAAGAAGCATGCAACAGAAGAGAAATGTGTATAGAGTAATCCTGAATGTATTAATATAATTTTAAACTCAAGATTTGCTCCATTCATTCTTTCATTTCTTTCCTTGATCCAAATGTTTTGGCTACTTTTTTAAAGAACAGTAACCATGGTTTAAGTAAATTTACTCTCTAGGTAAAACCTCAACTTATTCAATTCTTGTACAGACCTATAAAATAATTTTGCCATCATTTTACTGATGTGAAAGTGAAAGAATAGAGAAGCTAGCTTGTTCATACTCACCAGCCAACGTGAGGTGATCAATATTATTGTGAATATTTTACACATGCTAATATATGCAAGTCTTTAAATATGAAAGTATTTATATATGCTAAAATATGCATGCATTATAGTAAATAACACCTTTGCAAAGCTGATAGAATGTGTTCAAAGCAAACACTTTGAGGGGATTAACATTAGTCTTTTACTATTACAACTTCATTTATTTAAATAGTCTAAATGGCCCCAGAAAGTAAGAGTGCAGATACAGTCAAGAAAGAGGACTTCTAGGACTGCTTCCTAAGTGACAAGAATAATAAATATGTTTGAAGTGAGATGTGGTATTTCGAAGGGTTGTTGGAAAGATTCCTTTTACTATAATAGCTTTTAAAGTTAAACATTCATCATATATTTTGTTCATGCCTCATTGTTAATTGCAGATTTAAGCCCCAGTAATGTCTTTATAATCAGGAAATGTAATTTATTGTAAAAAAAAAGTGTGATATACAATTTTTTTGCCTTAAGGACAGCATAATGTTCACTTATTAAGTTAAAATTAGATGTGCTTTTCCCTATATTGCTATCTCACAAGCTGATTAGATGTCTTTGTCTTTTATTCACATCTCCCTTATTTTTTGTATGACCATATCCTCCTAGCTTGTGCTTCTGAAAAGACAGGTTTCATTGATGCCAGGAGAGGAAAAAAAAAACTTTCATTTTTGTGAAACTAGCACTCAACTAATGCAGAAAAGGGAGACAATATGTATTTATGAAATCATTTAACAGATTATTCACCTTCAACTGAAGTCAGATATATTATGCACATGTGCAAACTGCTTGCAAATAAATCTCATCGCTACATACCACAAACTTGTACTAAAAAAAGTATAATAAAAATTTTAAATATCCACATTCAATATATCTGTCCCTGATTGCTAATTTATATCTCAAATGGAGAGCTCCAAACTCATTTTCAAAATGCTTTAATTCATATTCAGTGTCCCATAAGTAAAAATGTTATAAGCACACACTTATGTATAAACATACTGGGCAATTTCCATTCCTTGAAATGGAAATTGAAAATCAAAGGTTCAGAGTTAAAATTGGAGCATAAATAAGTAAGCAATCGGATATATGGGCCAAGAGAGAGAGAAGACAAATATTTTCCAATTTTAAAAACAATGTCTTAAGTAACTGTAGGATGAAATGTAAACAATAATAATGCTTATACTCAGAAAAAACCTACAATAGGCAGTGAAAACTGTATAGAAATGTATGTAGGGGCATTAAAGTTTTATTATATAATAAGGAACTAAAAGAAAAACTATATAATTCAAAAAGAATTCGTGGATTTGAGATTTTTATACATCATTTATAAAGTGATATTTGAAAATAGACAAAGTACAATCACAAACTCATACACAGAATAATTAAACTGATAATTTTTAAAGACATAAAACAGACCAAACCAGATATGATTATATGACACAATAAGTGAATTAATTCTGTAATGCAACATTAGAAAAACAGAAAATGTATGTTATGAGTTTCACTGAGAAGGATGAAGATATAACTCAAGGAGTTAAAACTAAGGATATTTATGAGTTAAAACTAGACTGAAATAGTTCTAAATAGATGATCATCTTGTACAATATAGAATGGCAAATTTGTCCAATTACCTTCTGATCTAAAAACATCTTCTCTAAAAGGAAGTGCTATAAAACAATTATTGATGACCTCACAGTTCGTCATCGCAGTGATTCAGGACTGGGCAGCTATGGCTGTCTGAACTCCGCCTGACACATCCCCAAAGCTGAAGCTGTTCTTCCACACATGTCTGGGGTTTTGGTAGAGGACACTCAAAGGCTGAGCTTTCCCTGCCCTGCGCTGTCATTGCTCTGTGTGCCAGACCAGTATGCTCAGCCATAGGTACAAGCATTCACTGAACACCTCTTTCTGTGGCATTTTATGGTCTCTACTTGATAGAAGAAGTCATGGGGTCAAGGCCAGTCTCTGTGTGGGAGTGGACTGCATCACCACCTTCCCAAGGAAGAATACCAGAATCCCTGACTGTTAAATGACTTACAGTCCATCTACTGGCCATCATTATTCAACCTTTATCTATAAAATGCATTCATCCCAGAACCATGAGAAATCTCACCCAATTACCAAACCAAATTTAGTTTAGAAGTTCAGGACTACATCACTACAGCAGACAAGGACTACTCTTGCTCCTCCATGAATGCCTGGGTGCAGTACCTTGGGTAAAATTAATCAAGAAAGATCTGGGAGCTGAAAAGGCAATCATTCTGCCCCAACATACCCAACACAGTGGTTTATGGACAAGATAAGAACAATGAATATTCTCTTCTGCTTTTTCTCTTGCAGTAGTTTCCAAATCAGAGTTCCTTGGTAGCTTCCCTGGGCTGTTCAATATTTCCTGAGATAATTTATTTTGAAATCATAAAAGTGACCAGATTCAATTATGTTTCTTTACTAGAGCTCTCTATGCCATTTTTTTTTTTTTTGGAAGGCTTTGCTTAATATTATTTCAAAGTGGACAAAACTTTGCATGCAAAGAATTCTGGGATCAGATGACAGATTATTCCCCATCTGAACAGACTCTCCTGCCTGAGACACAAGGCTTTGTCTCAGTTTGTGCTCCCTGTCTTGTTTATTATGCTCTTATTTTTCTGAGCTAGTATGACTATCTTGCTCCTCCAATTTATACTATACTTAGAAAGTTACATTCATAATTTTTACTGTAATTTTTGAAATTAGCCTGCCTGTACTTCAGGTCACATGTAAGCCAACTGAAGGATAATGTCTTTAAATGTAGTAAAAATCTTCTGTCTAGCAGAACAGGTTAAGCATTTGCTTAAATATTTTAGTATTTCTAATAAAAATGTTTCAGTTAAACTCTTAATTTTATTTTTGACTTTGGGTATCTTTTGCCTTCTGGAGTGCTGGGGATATGGAACAATTTTATATTTTAACTTCTTAAGTTCTATTTGCCAACTGGTTATTTTATTCTTTGGCTCATTTCTCTTTTTGCAATACCCGTAATGCTACTAAAAGAAACAAATTGGTGCTTTCAAATTTCTGCCAGAAAATCTTCTTAGCTAAATCCCTTGTATGCACTAGATACATTTTCTATTTTCCAAGTTAGTCAAAGCAGCATTTCTACCAGATTTTCTGAACCTACATCACATGGGTTGCCCTTTCTCCTGACATCAATAACACTGTTCCTTTAATTTCAAATAAAGAAGCACATTGCTGTATTACTCACTACTTACTATATGGCATTAAGGTTAATGCCATATGTGTTAGGGGTTTGCTGCTATTTTATTAGCTTCTTTTCTATACACATTTTTGTTTCTGCTGCTTATTGCTTATGTACCAAACTATCCCTAAACTCAGTGGCTTCAAACACAGTGGCACAATGAAACTGCTAATTATTGCTCATTGTTTTAGTAGATTCAGCAGCTTGGGGTCAGGTTAGCTTGCCTGAGCTTGGCAGGCCTTGCTAGGGTCATCCCTTTGGCTATAATCACTTGATCCCTGTAGACTCCAAAACGGCTTGACAGTCATACCTGCAGCCTGCTTAAAAGCTCATGTCTATGCATGAATGCTACCTCCATGTAGCTCTTTGCTATCCCATAATATGACCCCAACAATTATTCCAAGTGGGTCCCAAATGGAAAATGCAGTGTTAGGGTGTGTCCCGTATAGTTGCATGTCTACCTTAGCGTCAACACTGGTAGGAAGGCAGCTGCTGTGTAACAGGTGCCACTTATACACAAAGGAACTGAGCATTTTTTTACCTATTCCAGTAACATTTTCTTGAACATAGGGTAAAATCGTGCACTAACACATAAGGGACAATTGAATATAGTTTTTATGAGCCAGACTATCAAAGAGAAGTACACACATGGTCTTAAAAGAAATATTTCCAGCACTTAAGGAAAAGATAAATCATACGCTAGTTCAAATATCCAAACTAAAATATTTTACTTTTGAAATAAAAAGAAAAGATGATATTCAAACCATATAAAGCATTGTAGTGCTGCTAATCAAATCTACCGAAGTACATAAAGAAAATTTACTTCATGCTAACGTCACATAGGAAAAATATCTCAGAGTAAATTTTGCTGTGTGGTAGGTAGAATTAGAGATCCTGAAAAAATCCTCAAACCATTAATTCCTGGGATGTGAAAATATGTTTCCTCATGTGGCAAAATGGACTTAGGGATTAAGAAGGGAATGTCCTTGAGTTAAAAAATCCTAATAGACCCAATCTTATATACATCAGTCTTGAAAAACAAGAAACCTTCCTGGGTATGGAAAATACAAGCACTAAATTGCCTGGAAGAGAAAGTAGGAGTAACTCTTGAAGACATGGGGGTAGGTAAACAGTTCATGCACAAAAATCAAATCGCACAGGTAACACTTGAAAAAATTAACTGGGACCTGCTCTTATTGAGAAGTTTTTGCACATCAAAAGAAATTACCAACAAAGTATAAAGACAACCCACAAATTTGGAAGACAAAGAGATAGAGGTAAAATGACATAAGGAGGTTAAGATGCTGTGCAACTGTAAGCCTTCAAGATAGAGGAAAAATAGAGGCTTTCAAGATAAAGGAAAGAGGCCTCAGGTGATGACCTCTATAGTCTAAAACACAAAGAAACATTTCTTTCCCTAGAACCCCAAGAAAAAAATTCAAAGTGGATATCAGGCCACTTAAGCCTGTGCTGATATTCTAAATTCAGAAAGAACAAGTATGTGTTATTTAAGCCACTATGCTTCAGTGCTGTCGCATTGAACAGACATTAGAAAATGAATACCAAGCCTAAATATATCTTAAAGTGTACACTGTAATACACAATCATAGGTAATCCATTTGTCTGAGTAAGGTAATATACTTTGGGGATTAGAGAATATAGATCGTTAAATCAAAGGACTAAAGAAAAAAATCACCCATCAGAGGAAATACCAATTAATGTGAAACAAATATATCTGATCTTTAAAAAACTTAATAACCTTAATAAAATAATGGCTTCAAAATACTACACAAAGTCAGCAACTTTGTTTCTTAATTACTAAAACAATAGAAAGTCACTGTATACCTGTCTAGCCAAAGAAGCTAAATGGTATTAAAAGATGCAAATTTAATAGATTTTAAAATCAGCATTTTATTTGTTTGAACAAATGAGACACCAACAAATGAAAAAGACAATAAAACCAATAGCTACCTTACATACAACTAACATAGTGACAAACATAAGATGTACAAACAGAAATGCCAAGGAATGATGATGGAAAAATCTCAGAAGGCATAAAATTTACATAATGAGAATTTAAATATATATTGCCACATCAAGATTAATGAAATGAGACAAACTCATGTACAGAGTTTAACTGCTTTAATTTTGCATTCTTCATTTTTCAGTGTTATAATGCTTTCATAGTCTTGCATGAAGTTTATAAATCAAACCATTTCTTGAATATTTGGAAGACCTCATCTGTAAATTTTGGTTACTAATGCTTTATTTTCTAAGGAGTTAGAATTCCTTCAGAGTAATGCCAAGTTCCATTTAAAATTCATTACAATACTTGTTTAAAGAAGTCATGTCTTCAGAAACCTTGGTGTACTTGAACTGACAATTACTGTTGTGACCTCTGAATTTGAGCACTGAAAAAGTCACCTAAGAAAACAGCCAGCTACTTGGTTATAAAAATGATTGTTGGTGCATCCTATATATCTAAATTGAATAATGGTAGCCGATACAATGATAGATGGCATTGAAGCTGTGTATCATCCATTATCATGTGTAATCAATAAATGGTTTATTTCTCTTACAAAAAAAAAAATTGGTTTTTCTACCAAAACTGAATGAAGAAAGTATAAAAACTTAGATCAAAATAAGCAAATAGACTGATACAATACTAAAAATTTTATCTCCTAAGGTAAAACAAGGGCATGAAAAATATAGAGCTGAACAATACCAGATGTTTAAGAGAACTGGTACAAATTCTCCTCAAATTTCTCCACATAACCAGAAGAGCAGGAATGCTTCCATATTCACTCTATCAAGGCAGGGATATTGTGAAACCAAATTATGATAAAGTTACACCAAAGAAGAAAACTACAGACCAATCTCCTAAAGAGCATAGATGCAAAAATCTTCAACAATATTCTTGCAAAGAGAACTCAACAACACATTAAAGAGATAATACGTCATAACTACTTTTTTATTATAATTTTGATGTATTTAGTGCAGGGTCTACAGGCTCTCACAACACAGATTGGACTCATAATGACCCTCCTGTTGTCAGCCTCCCATGCCCTGGGATTACAGGCACTGTCACCATGCCCAGTCTCAGTCATTGTCCCAGTACACCCGGGGATGGGGATGGCACGGCATGTGGTGCTGGAATCGAACCTGGTCTCTGCACTTTGCCTGAGCAGGTGCTTTGGTCTGCTGAGCTGTCCAGCCATCCCTACCACTTTGGGTTTTTATCACTTCATGGCAAAATACTCTTGAAAGAGGCTTTCCTCAAAATAATGAAAGCCATGTTGGGCAAATCCATAGGCAAAATCATACTGGGTTAAGATGTATTATGTACCATGAATATAATCATTATGTAGTGCAAATTTGTGAAAAAAATTTAAAAGAGCTAGGAGATATCTAAAACTCATATGGCATTCTGCATTTTCATAGTATAAGAAGCAACATGGTACTCGCACAAAAACAGACATGTAGACCAATGAAATAGAAGACAAATAAATAGAGAAAGAAACACACGTACATACAAACATTCACATTTACCCAAAGAGACAAAAATATTTCTTGAGGGGAACCTCTTTAACAGATTGTGCTGGGATAACTGACTCTTTACAGTTTCATTTTAAAGTCACATTTGTCATCTATTCATTTCTGTGCTCAAAATAATCATTAACACCTAATTTGAATCTTTAATTTTGTTACTTACAAATGTCATATTGTTTCATTATCTCATTTAACTTTGTAATGTTCCCAAATATATACAGTAAATTACCACCAGCATTGTAAGCTGTGCTACAAATTTTGTCATATTTTATCACTTATATTTACTTATAACTTTCATTATGATTTCATATTAAATATTTTTTTAATTTTTTGTGTTTTATTTCTAAATGTATTTCATTAATTATACTTTGATATATGTTCTATATTTAAATTATTTCAAATTTATATATAAATTTTAAAGTTTATATAAAGTTTTTTAATTTTATTTTTATTTTTGGCAGAACCAGGGATTGAACTCTGGTCCTTGCTCTTGTCAGGAAGGCACTTATTCCACTGAGCCATCTCCCTAGTCCCTTATATACAGTTTTTAGATAAAATTGTTAATATGTAGGCATAGTTTTATATAATTTTTTATATTTTGTATTTTATAGATATAATTTCCAATTTATATGTTAATGTTTTTATGTGTGTTTGAACTCTATTTTTTAGTTTGAGAACCTTATTTTATTTAAATTAGTGATATTTCTAATCAAGTTTTATATTGGTCAGAAAATTTTCTGAAATAAAGCCAAAACATTTCCCTAAATATATTGAAAGGAAAGTGAAATTGTGGCTGAAATACACATAAACATGGAAAGAACTCCCCCCCTTCTCCAAACATAATTAAACAGTATGACTTCTTAAATCTCTCAGGAACTAATGGATGCCAAGAAGTCTTACTGTTATCTCTCTACTTAGATCCTAAATATATATTTCCTTGTTGAATCTTGCAAGTAAAGATAACGGTACACATCATGATACATGAAGCGTTCTTTCCCTGAGGCCTTTTCCTGGCTAGAACAAAATATCCTCGACTGTGCAATATCTCAACCCAAGAATTCTGTTACTCACAACTGTGGCACCTTGAACTGGAGCATCTCACGCTGCCTTCGCTGGCCTCCAGAGCACCATTCCACACAGCTAGTGCTTGCTGATTGCATCCTCATCAGTGGAAGGGCCAGCTAACTCACAGGATTTCTTCCATAGAAGTTCTAATTCCATTCAGAAAAGTGAAGCCTGTATCACTTAATCCCCTCCCCAGAGCTCGAGCTTCTAGTACCACCATCCCACAGATTAAGCTTCAAAGCATGAATTTTTAAGGAACACAAACAGACCATACAATCCAGTAAGCAACACATTTATCAAAGAATGAGTAAGTAGTTGGCACCCGTATTGCAAAGGATATTACCTATGTTGTGATTCATAATGTATTTATGAATAGTAATGACTTGGAAGTAAACTTCTTTCAAAATAAAACTTCAAAATATTAAGATGAGATAGCAAAAATACTCCAAGAGCATGATACATAATAAAGATACTTCATATACCTCAGTATCATTTATATATCATGCCAGTCTTCCTGGCCAACCCCTTACCTCAATAAGGAAAAATAGTCAGGGATATAGTCAGTAGCAGGACCCTTGCCTGAAAAGGACAAGGCCCTGTGTTCAATTCTCTGTAAAAAAGGAAAAAGAAAAAGAAAAGAAAGAAAAGAGAGGTTATAAGGCCCTCCAAAAAAAGAGTAGATAAAAGAGTCTTTATTTCTACATCATATGATTAACTAATTCTCTTAGGAAATGTCTGTGTGTGTGTATGTGTGTGTGTGTGTGTGTGTGTGTGTGTGTGTGTGTACATGTGTGTATGCGTGTCTTGTCTGTGTGTAATAAAGGATAACATGAAAAATGTTAATAGATATGATATATAATGACAGAAGATAATTATACTATCACAATAAATAATCCAGAGGCTGTATCTAACATATGCCAGAAATCTCTTCATATCAGGAATATATAAGGCAGAAACTTCAGCAAACTATCAGTAAAGGACATGAAAGGTAATTCACAAATGAGAAAGCCTGAAAACTTCTGAAATAAAACATAGTCAAACTTAATAGTTGTTTTACAAATTCAAGTTAAAGAAACAGTTTGTACTTTATGACCATTAGTTTGGAAAAATAAATTAGATAATATGAAGAGTGAATATGTAGATTTGGAAACTGACATGCTGTGATGTAATAGGATGGGGACAGCCCCTGTTGAACAGCAATGGGCCACAGTGAGGTGAGTAAAGTCAGGTTCTCTCTCAGTGATGCAGATTCTGCCATAAATCCCTGGGAAATTTTACATGGAATCATTGGGAACATGTATGAGAGAATGAACTGTAGTGTCATCTGTGTTAATGGGAAACTAGAGCCCAGCCAGTATTTCCATCTCATACAGCAGGTGGGGAGATGGGCTGCACCCAAGCCAGGGGGTATCAGGTAGTCACAAAAGTCAACAAATTCGGTATTTATATCTATGACAGGCAGTATGTTTTTTTTTTTTTTTTTTTTTTTTTTGGCGGAACTGGGGATTGAACTCAGGCCCTCATGCTTGCCAGTGAAGCACTTATCCCACTGAGCCATCTCCCCGGCCCCTCGGTATTTATATCTAAATGAAGGATGAAATCATAGCACTTAACATAACATGGTATGTGTAAAACAATATTGGCAAAATGGAAGTGTAAATATTTGATGTAGTCTTTTTTATGGGACCTTGAAATGGAAGGATGGCCATCTGTGACCCATCAGGAAAGGGGTGAAAGGAGAACAGAATAAACAGAAAATAATTATTTACCTAAACAAAACTCAGGTCATTGCAAACCAGTATTCATAAACAAAAAGGGAATTATGATTAATTAAATCATCAACATTTACGAGGTTGAGACAGGAAGATCATGAAGGTGTCAGGACAAAGGTTTTATTGGGAGTTCCAGAATGACACCCTGACTTCAGGATAGGACTCCCAAATTGTTGGTCACTTTGGAATTTACCTCCAGGTTCCATACACTTTCCTGGTTTCCATAGCAACCTATCTTACCTCATTACCTCATTTTCAGGAATTTTACAAGAATTTCAGACAATTGCAAGAAGGTTTATATTGCCCACACTGTTGAGCATCTGCCTATAGTCAGGCAGGGTGGTTTAATGTTTGCCCTATTCCCCAAGTTATTCTAACTATTCATTCCTATTTAATGACTCTGGTTTTCTCTAAGAGGGTATATAGTAAGCTACATGGGAGAGGTGAGGAAATGAGTTTATCTGTAATTTAAGTGAATTTGAGGAACCTTCCCTTAAACTGGCATTAGAAATCATTGGAGTCGCTTGCACCCTATCAAACTGTCTCCGAATAAAAAGTAAAAAATAAAAAGGGGATATGGATCTAGAAGAAAATGAAGGATCTAGATCAATTACAAGTACCCTCCAAATGTTTCTAATTTCTTAAATTTTAAATACAGAATTTTAAATAAAAATGTAAAGAATTTTTGAATCTCTAATCTGTCCATCCAGAAACACCATTTAACTTTTCAAGAGAAAAGCATACACAGTAATGGCAGGGGCCAGGGAGATGGCTCAGTGGAATAAGTGCTTCCTTGACAAGCACAAAGGCCTGAGTTCAGTCCCTGGTTCCACCAAAAACAAAAAAAAAAAGGAAAAGAGGTAATGTTAATGTAATGTTAATAAAACAGTAATGGCTACCATCGAAGAAGGAAACTGACAATAGATGCCATTAATGAAATCAATTGCCTTAACATGAACAATTTGTTTACCATAAGCATTAGTGAAAGTATGAATGTAATGCATAGATTTGAAGCTATTTGTGATGCAAATATCCAACATTCAGAGAAGAGCAGAATAATAAATTGTGGTATATTTACACTGCTGAACCCTAAGCAACAAAGAACTTACTTAGACATGAAAAAATTTGGTAGGCATCGTTCTAAGCTACAGAAATCATACAAAAGTGAGTATATACTATATATTTCCATATGAAGTTTTAATGTGAAAATATTCTTATATTTGCATGCATGTATTTATTTTTGGCAGAGACAATAAACAAAAAGTTATACTGCTTTTGGGCTGGGGATATAGCTTCAGCGGCATAAGCACCTGAGTCCTTTTTAGAGTTCAGGTGATATCCCTTACTTGGGCTGCAGTTGTATTTATACAGTAAAAATTCATCAGTTTTTAGTATCTGCCTGTTTTTTGTATGCAGGTTATACTTGAATTTAAAAGTTCACTTTATAAAATTTTCTATATATGTGTGTTATACAGTGTGTATAACAAACCTTTGTAATGTAATTACATGAATTCCGTTTTAGCTCAGAGATTTAAAAGAATTAAAAGAATCTGTAACAATAATGTTAGATTTCTTCCTGTCTCTTTTCATTCGAGCCCATTTGTGCTTTATTCAAATTGAAGGAATATTCACCAGAAACATAACTTTGTTTTTCAATACTGGTTTAAAACATAGGACTAAACTACAACCCCAGCCCTTTATTATTTTTTGTAATTTTTATTTGAAGACAGGGTCACACTAAGTTGCCGGGGCTAGTTCAACATTGTGATCCTCCTGATTCACCCTCCCAGAATCTGAGGATCACAGACTTATGCTGTTATACGAGGCTGAGATCGTACCACTTAAATTTACCATGAGAGAAATTAGAAGGCTTTTCCCTAATTTATTATTACCCGTAAAGGTAATTTGTTTAAACTTGTATATGAAGGCCAGGCATGGTGGTGCCTGCCTGTGACACCAGCACTCGGGAGGCCGAGGAAGGAGGATCATTTGCAAGTTCAAGACAAGCCTGGGTTACAAAGTGAGCTCAAGGGCATCCTGAGCTGCATAGTGAGACCCTGTTTCAAAAAAATATGGAAAAAAAAACCTTGTACCTGATTACATCCAAACTACATCTGAGTAGTTTTGAGTTCTGTTACTGTGAATCTATGTTACCAGAAGTGGTAAGACTTTCCCACCTTGTAGAAAGCACTGATGCAATGAAGATTAACAGACAGTATTTTATTAAAAGTACTATGGCTATTCATTCCTGCAGTTTAGGCCTGGCTCTTTTCTGTTTCACTTGTCGTATTCTAAATAAGGTCTTTTTCTTTAAATGGAATAGTCTGTGATTGCCACAATGGCTACTTTGGTTGACATTCATTCTGTCACTACAGGATTTTCTTGATGCGCTCTTCAGTTTGCATCTGTTTCATGCTCCACCCCATACACACTCTAGCACCAGTACCTGAAGGCCGGAAGGGCCACACAAGGCCTTCGCCCACAGAGTAGCTCAGGCAAAAGGTGCAGAGTAGGTAGCTTCAGAAATCAGGCCACAGAGCTGCTCCTGAGACACCTGCCTAAGCCTCACACACACACAGCATCCTGCCCTGTGCAGTGATAAGGTGACTCATGACACTGAGCTCAACAGTTAGCATTCAAATGGTTTTTCCCATAAAAGCAATCCATAGAGAAGCAGAAGTGCTAACAGGTTGATCCATGGATACAGTTTAGTAGCACGAAGACCCATTTGTCTGCTATGGCACAGCAGGGTGATGACAGAGGATGGAAGAAACTCTACCTGGGGAAAGGGATTACAAAAGAATACTGCACGTCTTCCCACAGAGAAAAGAAAAATATTTGAGGCGACAGATAGTTTCTGTCTGATTCAAGCATCTCACATTGTACATGTATCTAAATATCACATGGTGTTAACACATAACTTTTGTAGATTCCTGTCTATTAGTTTATAATTTAGCTTTTTTAGTTTATCTTAAAGACGACATAAAAATACTAGATAAGATAATAGAAAAGATACAATCTCAATTTTTTAAAAGATAGGTGTTCAACAGTGGTTGCTATATTGTACATTGTTGTCTTCAGTGTAGTTGCTCAAGTTACCAGATATAAGAATGTAAAATTGGTCAAAGTAAAAATTCTGAGCATTAACCACTACCTTCAAAAAAAAAACAATAGGAATTAGCAGCACAATCAATCTTAGCTATCCTGTGCACATACAAACATGATTCTTTTATCCCTTCCTTTTCCTCCATCTTTTCTCTTTCCTTATCCCAATTGTGTATTCCTTTTGCTCAGTTCCTTTTTCCCTTTTACCATTTCTATTGTACCTTCCAGATTTTATCTATTCTTTCAGGTTCATACACTGAGACAATATTATGTTCACACATATTAGTCTGATAAATTTCACTAATGAGTATAGCCTCTAGTTACATCCACTTACCTGTAAAAGCCTAAAGTTTATCTTTCTTTACTCTGAGTTATACTCCATCGTATAAAAATACCATAACTTTTTTATCTATTTCTCAGTTTTTGGACATTTGGGGTTTTATCCCAATTTAGCTAAGACAAGTTATAGTGCTATGAACATGGTTGATAGAGGATATATCTATTGAAACTCCAGAAACTGCCCCAAGACTGCATGAGGCTTTGGGAACAACTATACACAAACCATAACATCCCTACACTTGCCTAAGCAGTCATTTAGTTCACTGAGCTATCCTGCCAGCCCTTTCATTTTTCCTTATAGCAAAATTCTATATTATAACTGAACTGCAATCAAGTTAGCTTAACTCTGTTTTGAATTTTCTGAAGTTCTGCGTTGTGCAGAATTCTCCCCTGAGCACTGCATCAGTCACTTCTGTCTGGCAGAGCAGATCCCAGCTTCCCAGACCGCTGTTGTGTTCCACCAGCCCCAATGGGAAGGCTTGGCAGGTTGTTGAAAGGGCCCCTTTGGCCAGGCGAAGCCTCCCCTGCAGCCATGAGGGGCACCTAAGCAAATTTTTTCTGCTTCAACAGTTGTGCTTCCCAAGACTTGATTTTCCCTCTGGTCATCTATCCTACAAGCTAATGAACATTTGCAGCCATTGTGAATGAGGAATCAGCTAGACAGGGCCTACTAACTGAAATTTATGTCCTTCAAATTTATCTTTAAAGAGAGTTATTGTATTAAAATATGTGTGATTTTAAAAAGCCTAAGTTATTTTCCAGTTATTAACAAAGGAACATGGCACACTGTTAGTTTCTATGGCCTAAATATAAAGCAAAACTTCAAATTATGAAGTTCTAAAAAACAACATAATTTATTTTATTTCTTGCTTGAATTGGTCAACTCAGCATTATTTCTTATTGGATTACAATTTGAAGATATTTTAAATATGTGGATTCAAAATAGCAGTATCTTCTTATGTCATTTTATTTAATTTTGGTAAGTGAATTTTGAGGAAAAACTTCATTATTCTCTAACTGCCTTTTATGGAAATATGAACAACTGTATTTGTAATTATTCTTTTTGTTTCATCTATATTTGTTGTAAAGCTCTAAATGGAACAACGTCTGTACGCATATGAATTATTTTTTAGTCATGAAAATTATACCAGTTATTCCCAGGATATCCAAAATTGAGTCTCTAATGAGCTGTATGCAAAACAGCATACTTTAAATTTTCTTCAGTGATAGAAATTAATGTATCCACAATGAAAAATTTGATAGCCAAAAACCACAAGAGACTGCTAAGAACTTCAGAGGGTCTAGTGTACATTTACAAAGCATTTAAATTTTAATGTAAATTTAATAGTACCAGCTTCAAGAGACTAGTGGTTATCTTACTGGACAGCACAGACCTGACACTCCTGCATCAGTATATAATAAGATATGGGATTCGTTTGTGTATTGCTTTGTAAACCAGTTACATCAATTGCCAAAGGCAGTACTGGCCACCTGTGTTCTAACCAAGCCTGCCCAAATTTCCATTTTGAGTTTGTCCATTTTCACTGTCAGTTGGCCTCTTTTCTCCTTTTTCAGCTTGCTAATTTCTCAGGAGCTTGAATACTACATTGACCATCAATTCAGTAAGTTGGAATTTTTCCACTGTCATTTGTTCTTGTTAGATCATTTCACCGAGACCTGGGGTCACTCTATAAAGAACCTTGAACTTTCCTGAGGAAATTCCTCATGTGTTGATTTTACTTAATGTAAATTTAATATATAACTACCAACATGTCATACTTTTCAGATAGAATATGTGTTATGGATCAGTCTTGTTACCAGTTGTTCATTATTCCTATGTGCTTTAATTTTTCCTAATGCTCGCTACTTCTATTAAACTCAAGGCCCATCATAATTCACTGTTCAGTGAATGATTCATGTTAAGTGATTATCCCAGGCACACTTGACTAAAACTCATTGCAGCAGTCTGCTGAACAAAGGCAAAACCAGAGCAGGGGTGTACCTGAGCGGAACAAGTGCCAACCTGGCAGATGCAAGGTCCTGAGTTCGATTCCTTATACCCTCCCCCAAAATTTTTAAATAAAAAAAAAATTCCAAAAGCAAAAACAGAAGGAAGAATAGTGTAAACTATCAAGCAGTGAAAAACTTTACCAGGAAGAGAAAAAAAATGGGTGAGGTGTCAATACAGAGCTGAGGCAAAGTGTAAGGCACTTATAAAAGTTGCTTCAACTTTTTGATTTTAAGTTGTAATATTTTATTACCTTTATTTGTAGAGTTTTTTAAAAATCTTTTTTTTATTTTCAGTTTCTACTTTTTGCAGTGCTATGGATGGAGCAAGGTACCTACCACTGAGCAGCACCCTGTACTTATTTGGTACAGGGTCTTGCTACACAGCTTGGACTCATAGTGGTCTTCCTGTCTCAGCCTCCCTAGCACTGGCATTACAGGCAGGTCCACCACACGCATTTTTTGTGACTGTCTTGGTGCAGGGCTTACACGGCATGTCCTTCCAGGGATCAAACACGAGTCCTTGTGCTTTTCAGGCAAGCGCTTAGAGAGCTGAGCTGTCTCTCCACTCCCTATTTGTAGATTTTGGGGGAAAAAAGTGTTATTTAAAGTTGGACAGTAGCTACTGCTGTTAGCTTATACACTGTATAGATAATTTTACCCCTTACATTAGTACAGTTTTGCTGCTGAAGTAGCACCTGATATCTAAAGTATCTGTTCAGTTCATATTAATTATGCACACCTTTAAATTTTACTTGGAAATGATTGCTTGAAAGACATTCTGGACTCAGTTCATTAAAAAAATAATTACCCTATGAATACTTTGAGGTTATGCTCCTTTGTAAGTGAATAAAATCAGAATTGAATTATTTATTGAAAAGGAATGATTTATAGATCATTACAGACACATGTAATTTTTCAGTCTTTGAAAGATGTGCCATTTTGGCTCAAAATGTAAGATATGCAATTTTGATGCTAAAAGCCAAAACTTCATTAATCTGAACAATGGATATCAATTCCAAAGGAATATTCTATCTCTCCCAAGTAATTGATATCCTATCAAAATATTTGGAATTTGTACGTGAAATTTTTTAAAAGACTATAAATGCCTCAATGAAGACTCAGAGAACATGTGCACCTAATTTTAGTTACATCTTTGCAGCCACTTCAAATGCATGGTTTTCTAATGCCACTAAGCTGAAACAGCATATGGGCTATATTTTTAGGCAACTTAAAAAGTTTGAGTGAAAAAAAAATCTGCAAATGTGAGAGGCAAGTATAAATAACACACTTCTATCAATGCAGAAGGTGTTACTCTCTTAATAATCATAGTAAAGAATCTTATGAGAGAAAATGCATTAGGGAAAAAAAGGGAAAAGATTACACGTGGGTATAAGCTTGGAGAAACAACTCCTGTCCATTTATGTGGTATCAACTTTCACATTTGGAGATTTTCCTTTACATGTGAAAATAAGGTGATCCCTTAGAGTAGCCTGAATAATGTTTCAAACTTATTACTTCAGTTTTTGCATATATTCTTATTTAAGGGCTCAAATATGCAGTTCAAAAGCTCCACTTCATTAATGCATACAAATAATGAAAAAAAATAAGTTACTCACTGTTAGTGGGTGACTTTAGAATCATCCCCATGGGTAACTGACTTCTAGGAATGAAAAACAGTGTTGGTATCTTTTGTAGTTTGTGTCTTCCTGTCTCCACAAAGCTATGTGCTACGTGCAGAGTCAACTGTTAATTATTTTTCATGGAATGTAAGATAGGCATTAAAATGTTTATGAAGAGCTTATAATATGGGGCATGTTTAAATATTAGTGGTAAGATATAAACTACAAAGATAATCCATTAAAAATTGGTGAGAAATACTTTAAAAATCAATAGTATCTATATATGATGACACACAGCTATAATCCCAGTACTTGGCAGGCTGAGGCAGGAGGATTGCTGTGAATTTAATGTCAGCATGGGCTACAAAATGAGTTCAAAGCCAACCTGAAGAGCACAGTGAAATCCTGTCTCAAAAACAAAGCAAAACACAAAAAAATTATTTGTAAACTGGGTAAATTTTGTTGCTTTATTATCATGTGTTTTCTAAATTTTCAGTTATTTTTGAAATAAAATGTAAGCTTTATTTAAGGTGCTAACTGTTGCTGAAAATGCTACTCTGTTGTTTATTTCTTACTGTAAATTCCACAATAAAATGATATGGACCTTAAAAAAAAAAAAACTATGTGCAGTCAGAGATTTTGTGAGTAGCTGAATCTAGAGTGTGATCGATTCCTAGCGCAGTGCTGGGATCAAGGGTGCTGGGGTGGAGGGTGGGCGATGGCTGGCTCAGTCCACAGAAGAGTGTGCAGCACTAATGCAGGTAAACTAGACTCAGTGCAACACAGAGGAAAGGCTTGTCTGTCTGTCTCTTGTAGCTTCTGCTGTCTTCCACTACCTCGATCTGCTACCCTGAGGCCGTGAGGCAACCTGCCTTGGAGGCAGCTGAGTATGGACTGAGACATCTACAAATTATGAACTGAATAAACCTTTCCCCCTTTAACTTTGGGGATCAGGTACTTTATCTTAGTGACAAGAGAAAAGTAACTAAGACAGGATCTTAAAAATCCACCTGAAGAACTTACTTCCAAACCAGAACCTTACAGTAATGAAATGTAATAGTATATGAACCCAATCTTAACATTCATTTCATTGTGAAGCAAGAAATACATTTTGAGAAACATGTAAAAAGAGCTAACTTAAGATATTAGGCATATTAAATGAAGATTTTAAAAAATCTATATCATTTTTATTTCAAAGGAAATCTTTAGTAATAACTGATTTTATGAAATGCATTACAGAACTATTTCATATAAAATGTTATAACAGTAAATATTATGTTAGCAACATCCAAATGTTGCCAAAAACGTGTGAAATACTAAGCAAATGCTCCAGTTATTTTAACATAAATATTCATTTATTTAAGTATCAGAATTCATTATTGGCTAGAGGATAGGCAAGCCACTTGAGTAAGTGCAAACTGCTTCAGATCAACAGAAAAGGGTGCTGTGTTTTAGTTTGTAATGGAGAACGTCTCCTTCTGGTAGTGCAGACCAGCCTAAAACTGCCTGTGTAAAGAAACTAGGAAAACAGCTGTGACACTCTCATAGCCATGGTCATACCTTTCCCTTTGTCAGGTGGACATTTCAGGTACTCTGATTGGAGGACAGATTGGTAGATCATTGGGCAAAACCTCTGAGAACTGCCCTTGACAATTGTACCCTTGGGGTTGACTGTGTGTGCTGCCTGGGTTTTGTACTTGTTTTTCTCAATCGTGATGACCCTTACCATGGATTGTTTAGGTCAGAAACAAAATTAAATATGCTTGTTATTCATATATCCATCTCAGTTACACACTCAAAGAGAGGGAGAAATGAAGACAGCATAGGTCTATGCCCTCCCACCTGAACAAGGATTCCATGGCAGCACTAGAGGCGTCTTCTACCAGCATCTGCTCAGATACCATAGCCAATGCCTCTCCAAAGACCAGGTATCTGGCTTTCTGCAGTGTAAAGTTTTTGAGCAAATATCCTTTGTGAACAGATTGGAGGAATCATCTCTGCATGAACTTTCTGTGGTTTTGCAAGGTCTCCATCCCTACTATTAGATATTTCTGATCCAGAGAGTAGGACCCTTCTAGATACTAGTGAAGTTTGGGTTGGCTGACATAAACCTTCAGTGCAGGCACTACTGATCAGTGTGTGTGTGTGTGTGTGTGTGTGTGTGTGTGTGTACACAATCTATGAAGATACTGTACATACCAAGTATGCACACAAATATATTATTACTTATAAAGCAACAACCTTGCTGGTCATCCTTAGAAGCAGTAGCATAATCATCATCATCATAAGCCCTGCCTCCAGAACACCGTTTCTGTTGCCCCATCCTTGCTGTCCACTATCACATCTCCATCAACCTTTCTTCTATTGAGTGCTGTGCCCTCTCACCCTGCAATTCTGGATCCCTCCAGTCTCACTGAGGTTAAAGAGGCCAACAGTGCAAGGTCTCTGCCTCCCTCTCTCATGGCCCAGGAGGAGAAACACTTTCAGGCTCTTCAGAATGAAAGCACAGCAGGCGCGGACACAATTCCTTATCCCTTTTATCCCAAAGGATCTCTCCTGGGTCTATCTCTATTGTTTTGCTCATTTGTTTAACAGGGGAAATCTCTGTTAAATCCCCAGAAGTAAAACAATTGTGTTTTGAAAGTTTGGAGAGCAGAAGTGCATGAAGTTAGTGGTGTCAGATACCCAGCTGATAGTGCTATGGCAAAAAGCAGGCACCATAAAGCCATCTAGACTTGGAGGTGGCTGGCTTGCAAAAGCGTTGTTGCTTGTATATAGTAGACTTTCCTCACATGGCCCTTTTGTTTAGGCTTTTCCCCCCTACAATAACGTTTCAGCACAATTCTGACCTATGCACATCATTAAACACTGGAGTTCTTTTTAGTTCAGGAATCCCCCAAACAACCTAGCAGCCTATCAGAACTCAATATGATCATACATAAAATCCTTCAAAGGATAGACATCTTTTGTCCAGCCTTAAATGGCAACTTTAAGCACAGTGTAGGTCATAGTAGAAGAGACAGGGAGTGTAAACTCATCCTGCACCAGACAGGCACTAGCTGACAGCACCATGTTAATTAAAGAGATGCAGGTATTGGCTGCTGGGGACAAGCATAGCACACAGTGAAAATGCTAGATGGGCTGAGCAGAATGTGAGTGGAGGTGCAGTAGTAACCCACCAGGCATTCTGAGCCATGACATTGCTTCATACTCTCTCTCCTCTCTGTCTCTCTCCGTCTCCATCTCTTGTACTTTTGCACTCATCTAGCTATCTATTTATCTGTGTGTTGTATTTTTAATATATAGCCATACACATGTTATCATTTTTGTAAAAACTTCAATGTAAACAGTTTTTCTATAATGTAATGTCATTTTCAACAACCTCAACTTTCTAATGAATCTATCTCTAAAGAGAGAATTTCATTGCATTTTTTTGCTAGAAAGCTATATGCAAACAATTGTCCTTGCAGTTCTATCTGATAGACGATGGAATAAACAATGATTCATCTTTGTAAAAGCCCATGGAGTCCACTGGGTGGCTACTCATATTTTGATCTAATGATTTTGACGAGGTTGTATTCATATGTAGAGCAAAACAATGATCAGAGATAACAAGCATGGTTCTGCAAAGAATTATTGCATGAGTTGGAAACACATCATTAATTTATATTACTATGCAAGAGTTTAATTCATATGTGGAGTTATGTTTCAAATATGGATATTTCTATCCACTTATGCATACCCAATTATGGGTACCCAATTATGGGTAGTTTTATGTGGAATTTTAGGTAGTTTTATCTGTAATTATAAATGTAAAAGATACATTTTAGGGTTACCACAATTGATAAGAATATGAAAAACTATTTCATAACTATAAATAAAATTAATAGAAGTCTGTTTAAGATACCTTCAGTTGGTGATATAAATGGGAAAACCATTAAACAAGAAATATGAGGTAATGCATATTCATTTCACAAATGTCATTCAACAAGTAAATCAATATTAATTCCTTATAGTAAGTCAGATGAAGCTTATAATTCATAAATATTAAATTGAAATAAAATTCAACAAATGTTTTAAAAATTGAATTTAATACATAGAGTTCTTCCTGAATCAATTACCATTAGTGATATATAACTGGCTAGGAATTATTTTATAACTTAATATAAATTGGTCCAAATGAAAAATGTAATCACATTTTACACAAGGAACTCTTACGCAAATAGAACTGGCACAAATTATTCCTATGGAAACGAAGTATCTGAGCTTAGTATTTTTATGTAAATTTAGTGAAACACAAATTTAAATAAAAATGATGGATAAGACGATTGACACTGCATCACTAATAAAAACAAGAAATCTTGTTTGAATTTAAAAATAACAGGCTTTCTTCTCTCCGGAAGATCTTTGCAAAAACTTCATGAAGTCTGGATTTTGAGTCACCTACTTGTCACTGAAGATTAGCGGCAGTGAGTGAATGACTTTCAAGGCACCTAGAGTGTGTTTTCTGAGTTGACAAGTGATCAGCAGTTGGGGTTCGGCAACAGAGAAAGCCGTGCTGCAGTCGTGAGTCAGAGGAGGGGCGGGAAATTCTGAGACGTCTGGAGGACACGGGGTTAGCCTTGCAGCCCAGGAGCAGCTCTTCCGCCCAGGCATGGCATGATGACCTGCACTGGGGAACTCATTACCATTTTCTCACAGTTACACAGGGAACACCCACCAATCACTGATGGATGCTAGAAAGAGCAAACAAGAAATCCAAGCAGTAAGTGTTAGATGGCTGACCAACAGAGGGCTAATTCTGAAAATAATGATTCTATTTCTACACAGAGCTTTTTCGTGACATTGAATAATGAATCTTTTCTTGTATAAGTATGACATCATGTTTTCTTTGAGGGTAAAAAGAAGCTTATTAAACTGCATAACTGTTTGGAGTACTGAACATTGTGGCAAATAGAAAAGTCACTAAATAAAGACAACTAACCAAAGTATAATAATAATGACATTTAATTTTTTCGTGTTGTTTGACTTTAGATAAATTTTGAATACTTGGTTTTAAAATAGCTATTGATTTAAACTGAAACAATCTTTAAGTACATTTCTAGGAAATTAATTCGTATAAACATTTAGGTCTTAGTGCAATAACGAAAAGTGGCAATCATGTGAAATATGAAAAATGCTGTTCCCATTTG